>RHKH01000068.1:39052-79094 GCA_009829795.1 Lasiodiplodia gonubiensis | reverse complement strand
GCGGCTGGCGTACTGGGAGCTGTTCACGGCGGACGACGGGGCCGCGGTGCTGGACGCGCACCTCGAGGCGTTTTGGGCGGCGTGTCACGGCGCGGGCGAGCATTGGGTGAGGGGGAAATTTTGCGCGAGGGGGGAGTTGAGGAGGTTTGTGGAGGGGGGCGGGGACGGGGAGGCGGAGGTGTTGGAGTATGCGAAGCCGGGCAACGGGTGGCGGGAGGAGTGGTTGGCGGGGGTGAGGGAGGAGGGCGGGATGGCCGGGGCGCTGGGGCCGTATCTGGCTATGGCGGGCAATCTGCAGTGGGAGGTGGAGAAGGAGTTGCCGCGCGAGCGCGTCGTGGTAACGGTGCCGTCGTTCTTTTTGGGGTGCGAGCGCGATGATGCGTGTTTGTGGCAGTTGATCGAGGGGCCCAAGAAGGCCGGGCTGCTGCCGGATTTGACGGTTAAGATTATCGATTCTACCCATTGGTGCACGATGGAGAAACCGGATGTGGTGGGGAAGGCGCTGTATGATTGGCTGTCGGAGAAGTTCTGAGGTAAGAGGAAGGCAAAGAAGAGGCATCTGAAAGCCTCAAGAAGAGATTTCAATGAAGACGAATAATTAGAGCTCCATTACCGACACGTTAGAACTCCTATCTGCCCATACTAGATGCACTAAAACATAGATCTGCGTCTAGTAGAAAGGTGAAATCATAGACGTGTAGGTCCCGACTGCTCTTCGAAACCAGACTTAGCAGCCTATACAGTTTTGCGGAAGCATATAATTGTAATATTGATCTCAGATAATAAAGTTTTGTATTCTTGATAATAGTAGAAAGCTATAGAACCGAGCCTTCGAGCAGCGAAAAGAAAACAACAACGCTAATATTTCAAGTTGCTTGAGAGAAGCCATCAAGGAGTATCAAAAAGAAACCTATTGTTAACGAATCGAAGTAAATATGCATTCAATTAGGTTATACGTGCGAAAGAAACCTACTGAAGTGACAAAGAAGTAAGAAAAACATATTCTCAAACAACAACGCGGCAAAACGATTAGTAATGAGTTCCGTACGTACGAGCCATTCGGACCGTAACACCCACCATGATGGTAATGGAGAGGACTAATCCAACGCGAAATGGGGATACCAAAGAATCGTCATCCTCTATTGCCACCTTGCCGGTCGGCATCCCCCGACTACCCTTCCTATCAAGACGGGCGCCCCGCTGCTGTAACAGCTGGATGACGTTCTCATGTTTGTCGTAGCGTGCCGCTTTCAACGCCGTCCCATACAGGCCACCTTCGGAATTGATCAATGCGTCTTGCTCGAGGAGGAGCTCGATGATATCCCCTTTGCCTTTGTAGGCGGCTGCCTGTAGCGCAAAGCCGTACTCCCCGCCTTCTGCATTGACATTGGCGCCTCGGTTGAGGAGGAGCTTGACGATCTCCTTCCGGCCTTTGTATGCGGCGGCCTGTAGCGCAAAGCCGTACCTCCCGCCTTTGGCCTCAATGTCAGCGTCATGATCAAGTAGGTACTCAACGACCCATTTGTGACCTGAGTAGGCGGCGGCCTGTAGCGCGGAATCAAATTCGCCGCCCTTCGCGTTTACATCGGCGCCATGCTCGAGTAGAAGCTCAACGATGTCTTTTTGGCCCTCAAAAGCGGCAGCCTGTAGCGCAAAATCATACTTGCCACCTTGCGCATTGATAAGCGCACCACTATCAAGCAACAACTTGGCAATCTCTTTCTGACCGGCAAAAGCAGCCGCCTGCAACGCGAAGCCGTACTCACCGCCCTTCGCGTTAACGTTGGCACCGTGATCAAGTAGCAGCTTAACCATATCTGTTTTGCCCACAGTGGCGGCAGCCTGTAGTGCGAAGCCGTACTGCCCACCGTTCATGTTGACGTTGGCGCCGTTATGGAGTAACAGCTTGGCTGTAGCGATGTCCCCCCTGTAAGCAGCCAACTGTAACGGAGTACCACAGAAACTACCCTGGGCGTTGGCGAGGGCACCGTGATCCAATAGCAGACGGGCGGCTCTATTATTGTCTCTGGACGTGGCCCCGATAGCGGCATGCAGGGCGGTGCCGTACGACTCCCCGCAGATGTTTGCGCTGACTCCGTGGTCGAGTAGCACCCGCAGGGTCTCAACATGTCCCTTTACGGCTGCTGCATGTAGAGCGTTCCCTGTAATGCCCATCTGGGCATTTGCAATAGCTCCCTTGTCAAGGAGGAGCTGTACTATGTTTGTGTGTCCACTGTAAGCTGCTGCTTGTAAAGCGGAGCCGTGCTTCCCGCCCCGGGCGTTGACGTCGGCTGCGCTCTTGATGAGAAGCTGAACCGTGTTCTCGTGTCCCTTGTAAGCTGCTGCTTGCAGCGGGCTGCCATGCTTCCCGCCTTGGGAATTGACGTCGTATTGCGGTAATAAGGCCTGGACCTCCTCGACATTCCCCCTTAGCGCGGCTGAATATAACGGGTTGTCGTGGTTTTCCTTGGGGTGGGACTCAGCTCCACACTCAGTGAGCCAATCCTCGACTGCAGAATTGCAACTATCAATAGCTGCTTGCAGTGCACTGCCATGCACTCCGCCTGTAGCATTGATGTCGGCGCCATGCTTCACAAGTAATTTCACGACATCCAAGTGTCCCTTGCACGAAGCCGCCTGCAGAGCATACGTCTCCCCCTGCCCCTGCGCGTTGACCTCGGCTCCACGAGCTAGGAGCAGGTCGACCATTTCCAAGTACCCACGAGCTGCAGCCCCTTGCAACGGACGAGGATGTCTGCCCCCAGACGAATTGACGTTTGCTCCGGAATCGAGCAAAGTACGGACGACAGAAGTGCAACCGTTGACTGCGGCTGCTTGGAGTGCCGAACACGAGTTCTTATCTTTTGCGTTGACCACTGCCCCTCGGTCAATTAGTAGCCGGACTACCATTTCATGGCCGTTGAACGAGGCACCTTCCAAGGCGCTGTCAAATAGGGGTCCTTTGGCGTCGATATCGGCCCCATGGTCTAACAACAGCTTAACCATCTCTTCGTTTCCCGCACATGAAGGCCCATGAATAATGCTTCCGTGGTCGCCCCATCTCGTCTTGATGTCGGCGCCGTTGTCGAGGAGCAGGCGAGCCGTCTTCACATCACCAGCCATGACGACGCGGTGCAGCAACGTGTCGCGCAGGTTGGGTAGCTTGATTAAATTATGAGAAAGCCATGCTCTGGAAGCTCTCAATGCCTGGCCGGCCGCCAGTGCGTGCTCCTGCCACTCCTTGACAATGTAGGAAGGCTCGGAACGCGACCTCAGGACCTCGGTGAGATCAGAGTTGGGCTTGAGTTCGTTTTCTTTCGTCCGCACTATTATCTTCTTTCCCTGTTGGAATTCTTCGGCGCAGAAGCATGTCCAGCATATCTTGAATAGGAGAAGATGCGTTTCATCGGGCACAATGTGGTACCGTGATATGCCTCTGATAAGTCCAACAGTGCCAAGAACGGTTTCAACAGCGGAGGCGATGAACGTGTAGACTCGAGCGTTTTTGGACCCGGAAAAGTTGCTTCGAGGCAGGAAACTGTTGCTCGAGTAATTCGTCAAGAGTTGATCGTCCAGAAGATATTCTTTGACCGATTGGTGAACAAAACTCATAGCGCCGGATGAGTCGAGTTGAACCAGGGACTTGCAGGTTGTGTGTAGATTTCCGTAGGATTTCACCTGCTTCAATGATTGTAGTCCACGGGTATCCCATTTTTCCGGGCGCAGGACGTAGAGCAGGCCGAGTTCTTTTGGGGTCAAGGGCCGGCGGGCAAGTGCAGCTACACGGAGGACAAATGAGGCTTCCTGCTCCTTGGAGAGTTCAATGTCCCCCAGCATCCGGTCGTATACTTCGTGAAGAGTCTGAGGTAAGTTCTGAAGCTTCATGTCGACTTCCTCGTAGGTATGTGCCTGATCAAGATCTTGGAGGACAAACGAGGCCCATAGGTAAGTGTCTCCGGCCTTTTTGCTGATTTCATGGTGAATTGTCTGTTGCATGTCACAGGAGACTGGAAGACTCTCGACTCGTTTTTGGATGAAGTTGAAGACGCTCTTTCTGAGGTCCTGAGAGACGTTTCGTTGCTCAACCTTCAGGACTTGACAGTTGCAGATGACTCGAGAGACCTCCTCACCTGTCGGGATTGGACAGCCCTTAAAGTCTGATTCCGACCTAGAGGTCAAAAGGACCCTAAAGGTGAGGCTGTCATCTTTGATACGCAGCGAAGAAATGAGCAACTCATAGAGAATCTTCCGTGACACTTCGTCACATCTGTCCATTCCGTCGATGATGAGGTATACTTCGCCGCTTATACTCTTCAGAAGCTTGCTGATGATGGCCCACAGGTTGCCGACATGGTCAAAAAGAGTTTCTTTGTGCTGGAGGTAAACGCTGCGGACATGCTTGAAACTGCGCTCGTGCTTCTCTAGCAGTTGCAAAAGGAGTCCTGCTAACACTGCGGTGGCTGTGTTCCGTTCGGGATGGTAGTCGCAAAAGAAGCGTACAACCGTCGAGTGGCGTGCATTTGGGCTGGTCGGACGCTCCAGATCCTCTATTACGAAATTGCACAGCATTGTCTTTCCCATACCAGCGTTGCCGAGAAGGAGTAGAAGAGAGCGATTCTCTTCAAGGTTCCACTGCCGGTACTCGCGTGTCTTTAGGGACCAGTCACACGTGCCACAAATGCGCTGCACCATACTCGTTGAATGTGTGGTCACATCCTCTCCAGAAGTTGATGAGCCTAATCTTCTCAAACAGTCGATGTACTCTGCTTCGTCTGGGTCCCACAGATGACGTAGTCAGGTATGAGGTTTACTTTATGAGTTACGGGTTACAGGAGCCACATACTTCTTTTCACTTTATTTAGTTTTTTTATTTTTGTGTTTGTCACATTCTTTCCTATTATTATATCAGTAAAAACTCTCATTTACAGTATCTTAAACTTACCGATAAAAGTTGCATCTCCGCTGTAAACACCCCCGGTCGTCACCCCTTTATTCGTGCCAAACTTGTGATCGGTTGATCCAATAGATACACCCTTGGTGTCTTTGCCTTGTGTGGAGGCCTTGGATCGTGTGCCTTCCTTTGAAGGGGATGCCATGGACATAGAAGCTCCGGTCCTTCTAATGATACGACGGATGAGTGGCTAGGTCGTTGGTCTTCTGTCGCAAAGATTCGCGGCTGCGTATCAAACGAATTTGATTCATTGATATGGGTTAATGAAACTTCAAGCAAAGAAACCCATTGCAATAAGAGCTATGCGGCTGACGTGCGGCGCGTGTCAAGGGCAAGCTTTGTGTCTTATGCTTGTGTTGTCCCAACCTTTGATTTAGGGGCCACCCTTGCGTTCAATACCGCCGAACAAGCAAGGTATGACGCTGTGGCTGTGATGATCACTGTTTGCTAAGTTTGGCAGTCTTTTGCATTGGATAGCATCCTAGTATCAATGGTCGCCGCCTCATGAGCCAGCCGTGATCGGATGTCTTCGACCGGTTGAATACGAAAGAGATGGACCTTGGTACTTTCTCTCATTGGATGAGACGCATGCGTGCAGCTGTGCAGCTGAACGCCCCGCACAGACGTTCGAGCTGAAGACGCGCTTGGGGCCGGTAGCTTACTTCCTCGTATTATGTAGCTGCCGCTAAGGTCCATTTCCTAAGATGCACAATTCTCAAAGAAAACCATTGTCCTGAGTATGTATAGAGGGGTTCTGCGTCCAGTCGCTAATGCGAGGCTGCTTTTTCATAGAAAACGGCAATTCTGACAGACCCCTTAATGTAATGATTTTCGCGCTAGCATTCTGCTTCACGAAGAGACTGTATTCTGTCTTGGAACAGAAATTGCTTTTTGAACATGCTGAAAGAGTATGGTCGATGTTGTGGGGATCTCGCAGTGCGACCGTGCTGCCTCGGGAGCAAGATAATCTGAGAATCCCTTCGCTAAGCAGCACACAGCCATCCCAAGTCGCCCCAAAAGCAATGTAGACCCCTCCGTGACCAAAATTGCAACCCACTTATGGACTAAACTTGGAAGGAGAAAAAAAAGCGACGTATCCCACCAACTAGGCACGCTAAGCGCGGTTGCAGTCCAGGCAGCAAATGCGCCATTTCCTGAAGGGACTCGATCTACTGCATGCACGCAGCCACGTCATCCATGGCCCGCATGCTGATCCAATCTGGCCCCCAAATCTGCTCCCAGACTCCGATTGCGCATCAATACCCACATCAGATTGTTTGGCGGTCTGATACTCACACTGGCTTTTTAGCTGCTGGTGTTGTTGTGTATACTGGACCATGGCGATAAGGAGCACATAAAAGAAGATCGGCGAACATATATGAAACAAAAACACCACATGCGCTTCAAAGTGGTGTGCTGATGTACCATCAACATGCCAAGCCCTTCTGATAGGATATTACACGACTCTGTGTGGTCACATGCTGGTCTTTGCGCAGGTGCGCCGCGTTCTTTATGTAAGTAGGTAGCACGCTGCCCGCTGTCGCTGGCTCGGATAAGATACCAGTTTACCCCATCTCTTTCTAGTGTGGATCAACTCTTCTAAATTTCTTTTTTCGCTCGACACGGTCAACCCCCCGAGCGCCAAGTCCAAGCGTAAAGCTCAATTTTACCCTGGCCCCCAACTTGTCTCTTCGCGATGGTAAATTTGGATCCGGCGCTCTACACCGTCGCATGGATCGCCCCACTCCAGATCGAGACGCGAGCAGCTCTGTACATGCTGGACAATGAGCATGAGGGCAATTTCCGCTTGGGCCGAGGCGACGATTACGTATTCCACGCCGGGGACATGTGCGGTCACAACGTTGTCATTGCAACACTACCGGCAGGCCAAGAATACGGCACAGGCTCCGCGGCCGCCCTCGCAGACCGCGTGAAGACATTCTTCCCCAATCTTTGGTTCGGCTTGCTGGTTGGCATCGCCGCTGGCCTTCCGAAGCTCTCTGGGGATCCCATTCGCGACATCCGTCTGGGAGACGTTCTCGTCGCCCTTCCCACTCCCAATACCGCCGGTCTTATTCCCTACGACCTCGGCAAGGAAACTGAGAACGGACTTGAGCTTCTGCGCTCTGGGCAAGTCCTGGCAGTCACGGAGCCTGTTGTCAGATCGGCAATTGGCACCATTCAAGTCAGGGCACCGAACGATGCTCAGAGGTTCTTGCCGTATTACGAGAGAATCAAAGACGAGGAACATGCCACAGGCACCTTCAATGACCCTGGTCAAGAGAAGGATTCCTTTTACGTATATGACAGTGATGGAGAGGAGCACAAAGTCAGACGGGAGCCGCGGTCGCCCTCCAGACGCACTCGAGTGTGGTATGGAAGTATTGGATCCGGAGACAAACTGGTCAAGAGTGCCTGCAAGCGGGACGTGCTGAAATCTTTATTGAGGGACGACGTCATCGGTCTCGAAATGGAGGCCGCCGGTACCATGAACCGCATACCGGTCGGTGTTATCCGAGGGGTCAGTGACTACGCGGATGCTCACAAAAATCATATTTGGCAACCATATGCTGCAGCCATGGCTGCTGCATACGCGAAAGCAGTCCTGGCAGCGATTGGACAGAACGATTCTGCACCATCCAGGTCACATGTGGCACCGGTGGAGCAAGCAAACGTCAGCGCTGTCCTTCTGAAGACTCCTCATTCAAATTTCAGCTAACGTATACAGACTGACGAGCCATATCAACCGCAATTTGTACGTCAAGGTGGTACTATCTTCCATGGACCAGTTAGCGACGTTTCTGGGGTCGTGATGGGAAACGTTTCTGGTGGCTGTATCTCGGGCGCTCATATAGTTAGTCCATTGCCCTCCAGGCCGTAGCCGAAAGCTCAGCTGACCTTTTCTTTTCTTTTCTTTTTCTAGAACAAGTACTACTGACAGCGATAGCTGGAAATTCCGATCATGGAAAAAAGCTCACGCCCAGAACAACTATGCCTCTCCCTAGCCTCAAGAGTGCAGTCCGCCGTCATGCGAGAGGCGATAGAGAGACAAAATATAAAGACAGAAACAGCGGTGGCAGGAGGCTAAACACATTTCATAAGATAGAGATAACTTAACAATCATTGCAAGTGCCATCACCCTGCACAGTATCTATGTCCACAAACTCGACCAGTAAGAGAATGCGTAGCAGCTTGTTCGCAAACAACAGCAGCGGTGTATGCAGGACAAGCGGAATCCCGACTCCTCAGCTCTGTCGGTTACAGTAAAAAGCCGAAAGTAGCATCGGGTAAATCACCATAGTTCTCGCAGCAGCGCTCAAATCCGGACCTATTTGATTCGACGACGGGGCTTCCGCAGAGATACATTGCGGGGCACGGTGGAGAATGAGGATGGCCAATTGCAGGGATGCACGAATCACGATGCAAGATGAACCCCCCTTGCCATCCCAAGCGCTTGTTTAATGACGCGATGCAGATTGTGACCAAACCTGCGAGGCTGCATCTTTTTGAGGGGTAGACAAGGGGGTGCGCTGTTTTCTACTGGTATGACGTCTCTAGATAAAGCCTTGAATCTTCCGTGTTCTGGACATATCGCGCAAAACTGTCTTGGCTTACTGTATCCCAATTCCTCTTTATATTTCGCCCTCCGACACGAGTAACCGGAGGATTGGCCAGATTTCCTGATATTTGCTGATATACTGATCCGAAGGAAGAGAACCCACCACGCGGAGCTTGTTCCAGGATCCTGAACCATCACCATCTATACCCTCAAACATAGTCACCGCCATGGCCGATGGCATCGGAGAGCCCCTCTTCAAAAACCCGGATTCAAAGGTCGAGTACGTGAATTGCCCGGCCCTGAGATATGTCTACTCAAAAAATGATTCCGATCACTGATAGACACCGCAGCGTCATCTTCGTGGACGGCTTTGGTCGCGATCTCTCGCATTGGGCTGAGGCATCATCTACTGCAGGCTGGCCCTTGGAGCTGCTGGAGAAAACAGGACACATTGCCCGAGTCTTTCGATTCAGGTACAATGCCATGTTGGATGATTTCTATCCCGAACCCAATCGTACGGGCACATCGATTGACGATCATTCTGCTAAACTCCTTCGAGACCTTGAGGCCATAGCTCAAAAGGTAAGTTAAGAGCAGCATATGAATGTGTATAGAGAAAGTTGGATACTAATCCAGTGAAGAGAGACCGTCCAATTATCCTTGCCGCCCGCGATTTTGGCGGTCTCGTGTGCGCAAATGCGTTATCGCAGCAGGATGCCAACTCGACCGTCGTCAAGAACACCCGTGGTCTTGCATTTTTTGAGACACCATTCGAAGGCAAGGCGACTGCTAGGTGGGCGAAGGCTGCTCGAGACCTACTCGCCTCACCCAACTCAGTCGAGTTGGAGAGGCCTAACAACTTGAAGGAGCGGTCTCGTAAGCTTGTTGACGTCAACGAAGGGTTTTTGGATTTTCTAGAATCCCGCAAAGAGACTCTTTGGATTCAGTACTACTACAAGACGTACGAAACGTCAACACCACTGCAAGACGACTTGGTCGAGGTTACGAATGATGACTGGAAGGAAATCGCTGATCAGCTTGCCCAGTGGATCACCGAATCTAGCATGCCACCAGCCAGACGTGAAGACGCTCAAGCTCGTGTAGGCATCTCTACAACATGTGCTTTCTCTAATTGCACAAATACGCTAACATTCGTTTGTGTAGCCAGGATCTGTGTCCGTAGGCGATACCCACTACCATCAGGGAATTTCCAGGAATCAAGGGGTTCTGACAGGAGGGGTCGTCAGTACTAGTGAGCAGGGTATCCACATCACGGGTTCTAACACGGTGTGTTCAATCTTCGTCCAATAGATGCAGAGGACGTAGCTGACTTTTTTTTTTAGACCCACAACCACAAGTAGAATCCGGTCTGCAAAAGACAGTTTCTTGCTCCAGCTGCCAAAGCATTGATGTAAAGAAGAGAGAGAAAGAAGGGGGGGACTCTTTAGAATCTACAGGCACGGCCATGGTATTGCTCCTCAATGTATTCATCTGACTTTCCGTATATATACTATCGTTCTGTGGTTTTGATCTTTTTTATTTATCAGTGCTATATTAATGTATTTCACTTAATCTCTATTTCGATGCATAGATAATCGATGAAAGCGCTGAATAAGGGGGATATCTGCAATCGAAACTGTCCGAATTCAATTGCCATCCCGTTTCTATGATTTTCTGAAGTGTTAAAATTATGCAAATTGTAAAAGCTTCCGCACGAAGTGGAATCAAAACCCATGAGGGACTGAAAAGAACAGAAGATAATGGAATTTCGTCAGTAGACGCTAAAATAATAGTCTATGCGGTTTCCACCCCATCGCTCGGCCCAGTCTTAGTCGGACGCGGAATGTACAAGGTGATCAGCGATGGAGGGAGACCGCGCGAAGTTGCTGAAGCAGGAGCACAGACAACATCCGTTATCGCGGTGGTGAGAGTGAACGTCATGATGCTGATTGTAGGAACGGTGTGCTCATCGAAAAGCACCACCGGTTGGGACCATACCGAGTTATAAGTGTGCACTGTCGGAGTGGGGCTGCAAGTACCGGTCTTGGTAGCCATCACGACAGACGTCACGACCTCGGTGTTAAACACAGTTACTGTGGCGGCTGCAGTCTCACCGCTGAGCGAAGGCTCAACTGTTATCGTTTTGTTTCCGATTACAGTGCCGTTCATGCCCTGCACAAATTCCCCAGAAAAGATGGGAAAGATGAAACCGAGAGCCATGTTGTACGTCTTGAGTATCGTATACACGAGAAACAATGCTACTCCCAGTACGATGAGTATACCTGCGATATCGTGGGCCTTGATATAGCGTGCCATCGAGTTCTGCGGTATCGTCCTGTGAGCCTGCTCAGGGTTGTATCTATCATTGTGGAAATTCAGTATTTCTGTGAGCTTTTGTATCTTTTATATTTCTTTGTTCAGCCTAACAATTTCCTTGATGTATTCAAGACATCTGCGTTGTTTATCGGCTGTGAATCCAACACCACAGTATCCTCATTGCTGGAAACATGAATTACAAGCGTGATGATACTGGCATTCTATATTCTTCATAGTAATATCGTATTCACTTTGAATGCAAGTGTTGAAGGTCATACATCTCAACTCGACATTTCACCTATTAAGGAAATCACAGGATGTTCCTAAACAAAGAAATTTTAGTTGTACTTCACAATGCATTGTTAAGCGTCTCTTTGTGTTTCTATTACGAATGATCTCTTCGTGCTTTATAATTAGAACCTGCCAGACTCATGTCTCGAGACAATGGGTACCAATTGGTCGTCCGCACAGCGATACGCAGGGTGCTCCTATCAGGACTCAGCTTCAAATCAACAATATTGAATACCTCAACGCAACACAATCTGCAGTTGAAAAACGATATATAATGTCAGCGTCGAAATGAATTACGGAGGAGAGGGCTATGGATGTGGGAACACTCACACTTTTAATCTATAAATCTTCCTTATTATTGTCAACATGCTGCATATGGACGCAAGACTCACATTCACTATAAGCTTGGTAATAAGTGCATTTAATGATACACGCAAGTAGGCTTAGTGATTTAAAGAGAGCATGTCATCATTCCGGTCAGTGCCGATGCCTCAGACCACTTTAAACGGGTCGTCTCTCCGCTGAGTGTACCGCAAAAGCTAACGTTCTGTTTCGCTAATGAATGCAAGTAGCGCGGCCAAGACTGCACATAATAAGCGACAGACTTTCTAAAGGGTTACTCGAATACTCACGGGTAGACAGGGCGAGGATAAAACTGGCAACTGTGAAGACCGTCGAAAGCTCACCACCCTTCAACGCCCATGCCGTGGCAACCCCAGTGGAGATCATTCCCGGGATGGACCCCGCGAGTGCCACCCGCCATCCAGACCAGCCTTCAACAAACTCGAGAGCATGTCGCTGCTCTTCTTGCCGTAGTTTGAAAATCCAGTCCACGTAGCGAAACGAATCCTTTTTGACACGGCTGGGGGTATAGAAGTTCCATAGCACCTCCTGGAAGGCATCTGGAGCCATTTCGACGACTTCGAATGTTGAGTTGCAATCACGAGTAAACTATATCGCAGGTAAGTCAGCTTGGTAAACCTGTGGAATGTTATTCAGCCTACCTGAACAAGTTGAAACGAACGCAGAGTCTTCAGAGCAAACCACTGCCGCTAGAAGCCGCACATGTGAGTATAGTAAGCTCTGTTCATTTCTTCGAAGAACATCCAGTCGTTGTACACCAAATGCGGATTCTCTCGAATTCTTTCCTCGATTTCGTCGCGGTCGTACTGCCGCGTGTCGATTGCTCGGATCTGATGCCCAACATAGCCACCTCTTCTTGTCCGTCGACAGAACAGATTCAGTGAGCACTCGGGGTTCGATGTATCCCATTCGGTAGGATAGGTGTTTGACTTGCACGGCGGCACCAGTCCTGCCGCCTGATCACGGGACCTGTGCCGTCTCTTTCCTCTGGGAGATCTCACTACTCTGACCGTTTCCACTCGGCGCCCTCCATCAGACTGTGTCCTTCTTATGGGGTCGAATCCCTGAGTGTACACTGCAACGCGGGGTGGAAGCATCGAGGTTGATGTTGTAGTGAGTGGATTGAACCGGGCGAGATGTGAGGATAAGCAGAGTTTAGGCAACCGCACGGCTCGATTACATGGCAAGGCTGAATAAATACGGTTCACATGTTTTCAGCCTCAGCCTGCATGACATCTAAGCGAGCGCCTGGCCGAGCCCTTTCGACGTGCGGGGAAATGTTGCAGGTGCGCGTAAGCCCGCTTGTAGAGGATAAGCAAATTTACCCTTTTAAAAAAGAGGCCATGCAGTTTAAATTAATGCAATGACACGCAAATACTCGAGCCATTTGCTGCTTGCACGTGCTATACGCGCCAAGTAGGGCAATTGTTCTTTTTTCGATGCCAATGAGGCTGTGGCTGGATATTTTGTGAGACAAGCCGCCTCTGTGCTTTTTCTATGCCCAGGCCCCCACCAAACTCATTCCAATAGCGCCCAAAAACACGAGCAGGCAAGCATAAACTCTACGCTTCCCCCGCAAAACGCGCCAGCTTTCATCGCTCAGGAAATCCTCGGCCATTAGCTCCACAAGCGACGCATATACCAACAGGCCGGCAGAGATTGCATTCATGATTCCAACGACCAGGAGGCCAACTTCCGAGTCTGGGCTGTAGAGTGTGTGGAGCCCCAGTCCAATTGCTTGCCCGACCGGCGTTCTGCATGAGCGGTCAGCAAGAGATAAAAGCTGAAGGCTGTACAACGGTAAGACACTCACGTGCAACCATAAGCTAATGACATCATCCAGGGTTGGATGGCGTTGGGCTTCCATTTCAACGCCGCGATTCTAGATCCCAAGGCGAGGCCCTCAAACGTTTCTGCGCGATGGTCAGCCAGACAGCACTTTGTCAATCGTTACAGGAGGTAGGGGAGGGTTACGGTGAAAGGCGATTGCAATGAGAAGGATGATGAATTCCTTCCCAATCGACACGCTCAACGCCATGCCGATGAAGATGCTGTGGAACAGAATGCCCATCTCGAGCAGCATGCACTGCAGCAACGCCTTCTTGTGCTCCTGCTCCGGCGTCAACGGCACGACGCCTTTGACCGGCTCGTGCGGGCTTTCCGTCATCTCTTCTTCCACGACGCTTCCCATCCTCCGCATCTCGGTTGCCGAATCGTCTTGATCGCGTCTCTCGCTGAGATCCGTCAGCCGGCGGCCAACGCTGTTCGACCGGCCATTCAGCGGGCTGGCCAGATGGCGCAAATGCAAGCCCTCCCCTCCCTCCATAGATCCCTCGTCACCCCGTTGCCCTCGCACTCCCTCCTCTTCCTCGCCCTCGACAACCACGCTGCTGCTCCCACGACTCCCCATCCTCTCCAACCCCCTCCCGCCGCCGCCGCCCAAACACTCCTCCTCCACCTCTTGATGCCCATGCATATGGCCACCCGGCGAAAACACCATCTCGACCGTCGCGATGAAAAAGATGGCCATCAGACAAATCGCGCCGGGCATGGCCTGGTAGTCCTCGGTCCAGAAGCTCGAGAGGCAGGGGTCGCCGAGCGACGTGAAAGCCGTCGGCAGCAGGTGCACGAAAGCCGTCGCGAGCAGGACACCAGTTCCAAAATGGCGGGCGCAGAAGAGGAAGGATGCCAGGCGGCGCCGACGGCCGGGGGGACGAGGAGCGGTAGTGGTAGTGGTGGTGGTGGTGGCGACCGCGGCCGCCTTGCGGTTGTTCAGCGCGAGGGTGAGCAGCGGGAAGGCGCAGGCGAGCGTGGAGACGAGCAGGATGATGAAGAGGGCGGCGACGTGGAGAGGCGTGTTGTACGAGGCGGCAGCGCCGCGGTTGGGGCCGGCGCAGGTGGATGGCATGGTTGGGGGTGGTGGTGGTGGTGAGGTTCGGGGTTTATTCCAGGTTTCTTGCTCTGTTATGCGGCCGCGGGGGTGGAGGAAGATTTTTGTTGGTGGCCATGGGATTTGTGGTGTTGAGGGCTTGGATGGAAAGCTAGAGAGGAAGAAGACGCTGATGGGTAAGTAGGCGAGGTCACCGAGCCATGGGAACGGAAGATTCAGGGCCGAGGGTGCGCGCGCCTCGATATAAACAGCGGTCCGCCATGGAGAAAAAAGGCGAGCGGGAGAACGGGATCGAAAGTGTAATGCGATGCCGCTTCAAGCCCGGACGCCAAGTGCCAAGGCCGCGTGGAGAAGTGGGTATGCCAATGAAAGGGAGTTGCGGTTGGCTGCGCACGCGGGAATCGGCGAGCTGGCTTGGCGCCAACCCCGAGCTTCTCACGTGCCGGCACCTTGATGACTACTCTTATGTAAAACGCATGCGGTATCGCAAGTGAAGTCAGAATAAACAATGAGTAAATGGTTGAGAGACATATCGCTGCTGGTCGAACTCTGTAAAGATATCAACTTGTTGTTAGGAAAGCAACAGTATATAATCAAAAGAAAAGAGGCTCCTCTACCCAAAACTGAGATGGTGATTATTCAGAACGCCTGTCGTTACTCGAAACAATGAAATGACAACTTATACTTCACACTCGGTCTATGATTGCTCTCAGCGTATTGCTGCCACGGTCACCTTCTACAACGAGCTGTTCCTTCTTGACGTTCCAGGCAGCCAGAGCCTCATCGCTCAGTTCTGTAATCTTAACGTCGGGCTCGCTGTCCCAAATAACGACGAGCGCATTGGCATCCCTCCTCCCAGCCTTATAGGCCATCCATCTCTGCAGCTCCGGAATGTCATGTGTGGGTGGAGCAAACATACTCACATACAGGCCCTCGAGTGCAGGCATCCGACAAACTGCGTGTCCCGTGGCCACTTGAAGCTCATTTAAATTCCCCGCAATTGCAGCCTCTCTTCCGACCGGCAACTTCGATCTTTCAAATTCAGCTAGGTCGAACCATTTGCCTATAGGATGAAATCGAAAAAAGGGTTAGCTACTAATATCTCAAATCAGTCAATATAACTGCGTACCGTAAGAGTCTTTTCGATCGAAGAAGAGAGTAAAATTCTTCAACTTGGGCCAGTAAAGTGTTGTAGTGATCGAAGGGTCCTCATTTTGGCTGGGCCAAAACAGCGAGGGCGAGATTTTTACGCCATATAGACGCAATGAGCGGAGCTGCGTCGACAGATTCCGCAATCCGATGCAAAAGTCATCTGCGGCGAGCGGCAAGATTGCTGGTTCATTGTCTGTGTCCCATCCACAAGTTGCTTCGAATCGCTGACACGTTTTGGGGAGCATGTGTATGATTTTCCCCAGCTCTTTTTTGCGGCCTGTTAGTGACCAACGCGAAGATGGGTAGGAAGAGACTACAAACCTTGGCGGTATTTCTGCCGCAGAGACGGGTCCGCGGTTGACAAGCCATACAGATCCACGGAGATCCCGCTAACTCCTTCCATAGTCGCCAGGAGATGCATCAGTGAAACTGGCCATACACGCCAGATTTCGTCCGAAGTTCGGGCGTATTTCTGGGGTCTGATTGCTTCAACATCTGAAACACAGCGTATTCGCGGAAACGAGCCGACATCTATGATGTTCAAAAAGGCTGCATCTTCAAACCAGAGCGTTGTATCGGGGGCAAGTAGCTCCTTGATCGGCCGCGAATGGTATAGGTATAGGTGTAGCGGTTTGTTTGTTGTCGGCCACTCCGCCAGGATTTGCCAAAAGTCGCGCAATGATTGGGAAAAAGTCTTGTCATTTGCTGCAGATCCGTACTCTGTGTGAGCCTCGGTGGATCTCAGAGGGAATTCCAGGCTGGCAATAAACCAAAGATAGCGAACATTGCTCTTACGGCGTCCACCGTCACGCGCCATCATCTGCTTGAAGCGGTTGGTGGATATCGAGCCTTCAACGAGGGCTGGTGAAGTGACCAAGAGCTCCTGGAAAGTGTGGTACTCCACGATATGATTGAATGCTTTGCTGATGCATGCGTATGGGGCGAGCTTGATTTTCTTGCGATCAAATCTTTTCAGTTTCAGGTCTAACTCGAGAAGAGATATGAGTTGCTCAACAATAAGGATTTTGACATCCACAGGTAGATCATCCATTTTGACACTCAAAGGATGTAAGTATTCGCAGGTTTGACATTACACGAGCAGTGAAAAACTTTTAGATTGCTGCATGAATAAGCGAAAACGTCACGTGTCGCCTTATATCATCCATCCTTTTATTAAAAGAGAGGAAGATTACCGGGACACCTCTTCTAATTCAACCAAGAAAACTAATTGAGAAACATATATATGCGGATGATAGCCAAAGTTTTCTGTAACTTATCTAGTCAACTTCCTCTATCAGGTGAGCAGTAATAACTGGGAAGATACCCTATTCCACATTTTGTTTGAGCTGAGCTGTTGTGTACTTTGCCGCCCGTCTAGACACTAAATCAAACACAGTCTAGTGCACTTGCTGTGTTCAGGGTGTCCTTTGCCTTCAACAGGCAACTGATGTTCTACTCGCCACGTTCGAAGTTACCGGTGATTCACGCTTTGCCTCTTAAAATTCCCCGCCGCTCGTTCATTGGCTGAGAGAAACTTACCCCCACACGTTTCTTTCTATCAGAGCTCTGCTGACTTGACATGCCCTAGACGAGGCTGGTTTCACTGGGCCCTTGCAGCAAAAACTTTGTGATAGGTGTGTCGTGGAAAAAGGTCCACCCAACCACTTACTGATTATTTCGACCCCACGGGGCCGAGCCCTGTCGTGCTGTATGTAATCAATCTTTTATGCATGGATACTCTACGCTAATGCACCCTGCACATTGGAGGTTTCACTGAATGCGGGGCAGCTTATCACACACTCAGCGATAGCGACATCCGAAGCAGTCGGGCCTGAAATGTGCGTTAATAATTCCATAGCTGTGGGAGACAGCATGGCTGGGCATGAAAGTAGCAGGTCTACTACCTTTGCATGTATTATCATATTGAACGTACAGGAATACAAGCAATGGTGGGTTGGGTGATACGAAAGCGGCAAAACTGTCATGATTATGTTACTCGGCTAAAGTGCCTGCCGTGTCGCATGACCTCTGTGGCGTAGATTGGGATGAATTATTGGGCGCAAGGTAGAATTCGCCTACCGCGGTCATCTCCATAGATTGAATTCGATATAAGGCGTCGACATCACCGCCACCACTCGCTAGCTTGACTTATTTCTCACTGTACCTTCAGACTACAACCTACATGACTATGGATTATCAGAGCGAGGCTTCAAAGCGTGTTGGATACTTGGCAGCACATCCCATTGTGGCTACCGGAGCCGTCATCCTACTATACGCTTTATCACTGAGCCTGTACCGATTGTCTAAGTTTCACCCTTTGGCAAAGTTTCCCGGACCAAAGCTCGCAGCTTTAACGTAACGTGTTGCATTACAATCTACAATGGAAATGTGCTTATTTGCTTTAGATATTGGTACGAAATCTATCACGACGTCTACAGACGAGGAGACTACACTAAGGTCATCGTCGACCTTCACAAAACATACGGTACGTGTATCAGCGACCTTTCTTAGCACAGCTTCTAACTCTTTACAGGACCCATCATACGAATCAACCCAGATGAACTCCATGTCAGCGATCCCAGCTTCATCGAGGTTTTGTACACGGGTTCGGGCAAGAAACGAGAAACTCCACCATGGCACACGCGTCCATTTCAGTACGACTATAATAGACCAAGTATTTATACCAAGCTGCTGACCACCGGTGTAGATTTGAAGGAGTATGCTGAAGCTGCAGTGATGGCTGAGAAGCATGAGACTAATTCCGACGTAGGCACATTTTGGCACCAAGAACCACGACCTACACCGCGCCCGTCGGGCTCCTCTGAGCCGGTTCTTCTCCAAAGCAATGATCTCAAAGCTAGAGCCCGCCATCAAAGCCAAAGCAATCCAGTATTGCAAGAACCTCGAAACCTGGGCTGGAACCGGTGAACCACTCGACCTTGTCACGTCCATCTCGTGTTTCTCGACAGACGTCATCACGGAATACCTTTACGGCGACGGATACCATTTTCTGGACGACCCGCAGATGGCCCTGAGCCTGTACCATCCGATCCACGTGGGCACCGAGTCAATTCTCTCCTTTAGGCATTTCCCGATCTACATGCATATGTTTAATGCTATCCCTTCGTGAGTGTGCAAGCCACGTACCAGTTCGTAGACTAATGATGTACAGCTCCATCATGCAACGCTTAAGTCCTATCAGCGAGCTTTGGCGCGAGTTTCGAGTCGATGCGCGTACACGCATAAGGAAAATCAAAGAAGATGTCAAGTTGAATGTTCCGAAATCGCGGACGACCATGTTCCATGAGCTACTCGCGAGCAACTTACCCGAGTCCGAGAAAGGAGTTGAGCGAATGGGCATGGAAGCGCAGGCACTTGTTGGTGCAGGCATTGAAACAGTCACCTGGTGTAAGGCTTTCCACGCTGCCCATAATCGACCTTACCGAGTAACGCTCTGCTGCAGGTGTTTCCGTTGCTATGTTTTACCTGCTGTCAACCCCCGAGGTACTTACGAAGCTTTGCGCTGAACTTGAGACCGTCATTCCGGACACAGATCCAAACACCACCCCACCCTTGTCGACGCTCGAGCAGCTTCCGTACTTGAGCGCTTGTGTCAATGAAGCTCTCCGTCTGAGCTATGGGGTCGGGTCGCGTCTTGCACGCAGCTCTCCAGAGGAGCCCATGATCTACAAGGACGTTGACAAAACTTGGGTGATCCCTCCGGATTATGCGGTGGGAATGTCAAGCTACCAGATCCACCATGACGAAACTTTGTTTCCCGACAGCAGGGCATTCAAACCAGAGAGGTGGTTGGATGAGAGCGGGAAGAGACACAAAAGGCTGGACCAGTACTTGCTAAGCTTCTCTAAAGGATCGAGACAGTGTTTGGGAATGAAGTAAGTACACCTATTTTCCGTGCATGATTACAGGAACGCATGAATTCTGACGACAGCAACTTGCAGCCTTGCCAATGCGGAAGTATTTACCTTTCTGGCAATGATGATCCACTGCTACAGCAATCGCTTGCAGCTCTTCGAGACTTCGGTTGAAGATGTAGAGTTTCATCATGACGCCTTTATTCCTGCGATTAAACCGGGGAGCAAAGGGATCCGGGTCATGGTGAAGTAGGGCGCAGATGTCTCTTTTCTACAACTTTCGGTATCTGTAGAAGACTGCATTGCTGCTCTGTTACTCGAGTACTGTGATTGCTCCTACAACTCGCCGACTCATGGTGAATCGCGGCCACAGAGCTCTTCCCAGTATCTTTGTAATTAAGTTCCGTTAGAACGAAAACTACCCCATCCGCAGCACAAGAGTGACAGTGAGCATTCTTAATTGCGGAATTAGTCAAATATCTTGGTGCGGAAGATCCGCCCGAAGGTTTACAATCAGGATTTCGAGCTGAAAGACGAATAGACAACAGTGATGGACAGATTGTGCGCAGCGAAGCATCTTGAGAGCAAGAGAACGCCCTCGTGTCCGTAAGCAGGCAACCCAGGAACATATTTTGGAAGAGAAAAAAGAACAGGTAGGTACATGGCATCCATAATCTCTATTATGGCCATCGACAAGTTGGGTGTGTTACGCAATGAAGTGAGGATGCAAGCCTTGTCAAGTGACTGCCTGGTTTGGATGCGCCAGTCCGGCAGTCGCGCCGCAACAAAAACAAGCCGGTCCGTGCACCCGAGCCTTCTATATCTGGATCTTCTCATGATCTTGTAATCTCCATATCTCTTCTGCTTCGCTCGCTAACAATGAGTGCGCAGACCACCGCGGGCGTCTACACGGGGGTCTGGACCAATTGGTCCCGAGGTCGCATAACCGGTTCCACTCTCACCTTGACCGTCGCCGACGGTGCACTCCTCATCGCTTTCCTTGCTTTCTTCATGACGATCATCACCGCTGGTCTATGGAAGATATTCACGTACATCCTCTTCCACATCTTCTCTACCAAGACTCCGGACGCTGAAGATGGTCTGTACCACCAACGTCAGGCCATTCTCAAGAACTCGCAGAACCCGTTGAGCGGTTTGGTTTACCTCGCTCGGTCGGGCTGGGCCTGGCGCCGCAGCACCAAGCGTACCAAGCGTCGCATGCTTCCTGTCATCTTGTTTACGGCCATATGCGTTGCTCTGTTCTCAATTGCCTCTGGCTTTTCGGCAAAGGTAGCAACTTCACTATCCAGTGAAGTGCTCGTCCGCAGCTCTGCTTGCGTCGCTGCTCCGTTCCACGTCGCTGATGACTTTTCCACTGACGATCCGAAACGCATCGATGCCATTCAAAAAGCCGAGTACAGCCATGATCTCGCCATATATGCCAGTGAGTGCTATAGCAACGGGTCGATGGATGCCATGGCACCCTGCGGTAAGCTCGTTAAAACGAAGCTCGCTATTCATTCGGATACTGGCGCAGGATGCCCGTTCAACAATTCCATTTGCAGTACCAACACGTCGAATATCTTCCTCGACTCCGGCTTATTAGACAGCCACAAAGATCTCGGCTTCAACGCGCCACCCGAGCAGAGGTTCATGTACCGAACTACCGCGCACTGTGCTCCTCTCTCAACGTATGGTCGTATCCAGTACAACTCTACAATCACTAGCGAGGGCACATACAAGTGGGCGCAGTACTTGTTCGGTCACTATGGCCAAAAGAACTTTACGTTCAGGATGCCGTCGCTCTGGCAACATTTTCCGTTCCTAGCAGGTACCTACCAACTCGGAACATCGTCATGGTCGCCGGAGGACGGGAACGAATCAGCCTGGGTCCCCATAGACGAACTCAAGGTCCCCGACGGCCTGGTCGAAATCATCTGGCTTACTGCCAACGGCATCATATACGAGAGCTCGATCTCAGATCCTTGGTTCAGGACCACCCCCCACAAGTTGGTGCAGATGAATGGTGTCTCCTTGTACGTGCGAGACGAAGTAGCCTCTCCCCCATGGCCTGCGTGCAACGCGAACAATACTGCAACCCACGCCTCCCTCGTTCCCGACAATGCACCGCTCTCGTGGACGCCCATCAGGTCAAGGACCGCGCCCTCGAGCTGTGGGAAAACGACACGGTGTCTCAAGAAACCATGCTCTGGATCATGTTGACGAAGGACAGATCGTCCTCTTCCTTCGCCGACACGGCCGACGTCTTGGGCGACGGCGCCCTCCTCGCCCGGCTCTCCCTCGACCGCCTCGGCTACCAAACCAAGGCCCTACCGGACGACCAGTGGCACGACGAGGTGCGCTTCTGGTTCTCGATCAAGCTCGCCGGCCTGCAGCGCATGTTGCTGTCGCTGGCGCGGACGCCAGACGCCAGCGACGCCCTGATGTACGGCGAGCTCGCCCAGAACATATCCGCCAGCGTCACCAAGCGGCTCTGCGGCACTCAGGTCCGTCAGCCTTTCCTTTCCCCTCCTCCCCGTCCTTCCCTCTTAGCGCGCTAACTACACACCCTGCTTCGCCTCCGCACAGAAAATCCTCTCCACCGACCACACATCCTTCAACTTCGCCATCCTCGTCAGCATCTTCCTCGCCGGCACCCTGGTCATTGCCGTCGGCTGGAATGTCGACCGCCTGTACGGCCTCTACGCCCGCTGCCGAGACCGCCGCCGCCCCAACAACGATAACGACACTCCTCCACCGCTCACGGGCATGGCATACGCGCAGTTGGAATGGTGGGCCAGCGACACGCTCCAACTACAACGCCTAGCACACGAGCTGGTCGGGTCGGGCACGTGGAGCGACAGCCGGTTGGACGGCAGCATGCCGGTGACGACGGGCGACCACGACGAGAAGCTCGCCATGCTGGATTTCGATGAAGAGCGCCGCCGTCCGTTGCTGAGGCCGTTGTGCGAGAAGAGCGTCGGTGGTGCTTCTGATTCGGACACGCCTCGCAGCCAGGATACGGAGGGCATTATGGGTGGGGAGGTGGAGGGTACTGGTGATGTTGGGGCTGGCCAGGCGAACGCGCCGTCGATGTCTGATTTGAGGAGATCGGTGTGGGTGATGGGTGGTCGCGATGTCTGATTTGAGGAGATCGGTGTGTGTTCTGGGTGGTCGCGATGTCTAGGCTTTAAGGCTTTGGAAAGGCTTGGGCTGTTATAGTAACAGGTTGATGATGGTTCTGGCTAGGCAGAGCTTCGTTACTCGTATAGCTTGCTTAAATATGCGAACTTATCCAGACCTTACGACTATAGCTATGCAGTACAACAATGTTGTTCTCGAATGACATACCGTAGTTCCAGTTAATGACTTTCTTTCCTAGTGAGCTTGGCACTTTGCGGGGCAACAATTGATCGACGCATCTCGGGTGGTTGTTGATAAGCGAGAGGGATACTGCGGGGAAGTATACGAGAAAGACGGATAAAATGGAGGTTTACGCCTTCGCTTAAGCACAACATCAATTTACTCGCGGAGATTCGGCACGTCTTTGTGCGAGATGCTGGGGTACATCCCGAAGATGACATCAATCGAGGAACAGCATTGAAAATCCTCCAATCCCTCACTACTCATCTACCGCACATCGTATCCAAACACCCGCTCCCTGGAAGTGAGTTCACAGCCGCACACAATGGGCCCACTACAGAAAAGAGCAGCGCTTTGTCTAGCCTTCCTCTTCCTCTTCATCTCCCTCGCGCGAGCCTGCACCACCGACAACGACTGCAGCCTCAACGGCATCTGCTCCCCCACCACCAACACCTGCCTCTGCGACCCGGGCTGGCGCTCCGCCGACTGCGGCGCGCTCGACCTGCACCCCGCCACCCGCGGCACGGGCTACAACCACACGTCCAACACTACCGCCTCGGACCCTCTCAGCGGCGGCACCGCCGGCAACTCATCCTGGGGCGGCCAAATCCTACCCGACCGCCACGACCGCAACAAATTCCACCTCATCACGTCCCAATTCTCGCACGGCTGCGGTCTCAGCGGGTGGAAGCCCTTCAGCACCATCATCCGCGCCGAGTCGAGCAGCGGGCCGCGCGGACCCTACGTCTGGGCGCAGGAGCTGTTCGGCGCGTTCACGCATAACCCGACGGTCGTCTGGAGTCCGGTGGACGAGCTGTATTTGCTGTTTACGATCGGCCGCGACGACTACCCGCTGCCGGATACGTGCGGGCATCGGGACATCATGCCGAACAATATTTCGATCGCTACGTCGCCGGATCTGCGGACGTGGACGGCGCGCAGGCAGGTGTTGGTGAACGCGACTAATCCGGCGCCGTGGATGCTGTT
This sequence comes from Lasiodiplodia gonubiensis, assembly GCA_009829795.1. Classification (NCBI taxonomy): domain Eukaryota; kingdom Fungi; phylum Ascomycota; class Dothideomycetes; order Botryosphaeriales; family Botryosphaeriaceae; genus Lasiodiplodia; species Lasiodiplodia gonubiensis. Next base: position 55,347 of record RHKH01000068.1, on the reverse strand, counting down.
TGAGCCGGGGAGCGATCGCACGGCAAGGGTGGCGTTGGCGGTGGAGGATAATGTCGTGCATGTTGCGGCGAATTACAATGCGTCGTTTGAGCCGACCGTTTTTCGGCCGGCGGAGGGCGAGCAGCCGTGGAGCGAGGATCCGTTTTTGTGGCGCGATAAGCGCGGGAATTGGCATATTCTTGCGCACTACATGATTGACATTGAGGAGCGGGATGAGAAGGGGCCGAATGTGGGGGCTCATCTGTATGCCAGGAGCCTGGAGGGGCCGTGGACGTTTAATACGCGGACGTTGGCGTATAACACGACGGTACGGTTTGATGACGGGACGGAGACGGTGTTGTATCGGAGAGAGAGGCCGAAGTTGTATTTTGATCCCGAGGATGAGGAGGTTGTGCCGTTGTATTTGGTGAATGGCGTGCAGGAGAATGGGACGAAGGCGAGCTATACGTTGGTGCAGCCGATCGGGGAGGCTGCTGGTGCGTATGAGAAACGGCTTATGTTTGATTGAAAGTAACAAATAGTACAAACAATTACCTCCCCAAGCGGATGGTCCGATGTATCAAACCAAAAATATGAATTTAAACGATGTTTGGTGGGTTTCTTGAGTTTAAAAACCATATTAAGACAATCTATTCGCTGTAGAGACAAATAAGATGCGCGAATATCTTGTCACTGAGACTTTTCTCAGAGCTGTCTAGCGTTGGCCAGCAAACTAACAGATGTGAGTTTCACACTGTTTGCGTCTTGCTTGTTGAGCACCCTGTTCCCTTCAGAAATCAACCGGCCTTGCTTCTTCAGTCCCTACAAGTCCTCGCGCCTGCCTCTTAAGCTGGTACCGGAGGGTCTATCGTGCACTTCATCTCAAAGTTCATCGCCATCGCTTTCCGGAAGCATCTCTCTTCTGACCAGCCTACCTTGTGAACATGTCTGATCCGAAAACCTATACAGTAGGCTGGATCTGTGCCATACCAACGGAAGCTGTCGCTGCCTGCGGGTTCCTGGATAAGGAACACCCTCCACCTAAATGTGTATCCTTAAACGACAGCAATACCTATACCCTCGGCGAAATGGGACAACATCGGGTCGTCATTGCTGTGCTACCCAAGGGCGAGTACGGTACTACCTCTGCCGCAACTGTAGCCAAGGATATGGTACATAGTTTCCCCAACATCAGAATTGGCCTCATGGTTGGGATTGGAGGTGGTGCACCGAGTAAGAAGCACGATATCAGGCTTGGGGACGTGGTAGTCAGCTCTCCTGAAAGCGGGCAAGGCGGAGTCCTGCAATACGATTTTGGAAAAGCGATACAAGGCCAGGGCTTCCAACGCACCAAATTCCTAAATCAACCGCAGGCTGCTCTCCGAACAGCAGTCGCTGATCTCGAGGGTCGATACCTGGCCGACGGCAATCAACTTCACGAAAAGGTTCGTGCCGTTCTGGACAAAAAGAAGAGATTGCGAAAGCTCCACGAAAGACCCGACATGAGCACCGATCGTCTGTATCTGTCAACTTTCATCCATCAGGATAGCGATCGGAGTTGCGATGAAATTTGTATGGGCGACGAAGCATGCGGTGTGATTACGCCCGAAACTTTGATTTGCCGCAATGAGCGCGACGATGAAGACCCGGAGATCCACTACGGCTTGATCACATCTTCGAATACACTGATGAAGAATGCCGAAATCAGGGACTCTTTTGCAAACAATCACGGTGTACTTTGTTTTGAGATGGAAGCTGCGGGGCTGATGAACCATTTTCCATGTCTGGTCATCCGGGGCATTTGTGATTACTCAGACACCCACAAGAACAAAGACTGGCAGGGCTATGCGGCCATGACGGCGGCCGCCTATGCAAAGGACCTTTTGGGTCGGATAATCCCGAGTAGAATCGAAGCGGAGAAGAAGATAAGCGAATATCTTTCAGATAGTTAGTTCTCAAACTCCTGTTTCCCTTCCCAGTAGAATAGATTATGCTGAGATTTTTTGAGACAATATTCACGCTTGGCTCTGTCCTCCTAATCCGTCTGTCAATTACAACAAGGCTCTACATCAACGCCACTATGGCTCAGGCCAATGGTTCATTCAGAGTTCAATATACTCAGCATGGAAGTCTCGGCAAGACACGTCTTTGTGGCTTCACGGAATACCTGGATGTGGCAAGACAATCTTGAGTGCCACCATCATTGAACACTTGCAAAAGGGACCCGCCTCTCAGAGACCCCTTTACTTTTACTTCGACTTCAGCGACGGCAAAAAGCAGACTTTTGACTGCATGGTGCGGTCATTAATCTTCCAATTCTCGCAAATTCACGCTTCTGCCAAAAATGAGTTACAAACTCTTTATGAGCAACACAAGAATGGTGGGGACCAGCCAAGTACAAAAATCCTAGACAAGACCCTCAAAAGCATGCTTTCAACTTGCTCAGGAACACCAATCATACTAGATGCCCTTGACGAATGCACAGAGCGGAAACCATTACTCAAATGGCTGAAAGATGCTCGCTGCCATGTCCTCCTGACAAGTCGAAAACTGGAGGATATATCGGAAGTCTTAGAAGCCTGGGTTGATAAGGACTACATCGTTGATGCGCAGAGACCCGAAGTTGACGAGGATATTGCTGCGTATGTCCGACGTCAGGTCCGGAATCCAGAAAACGCACTTGCCAAAACATGGGCGGCGCGCCCAAGCATCCTCAACAAGATCGAAGAGGTAATTTCTGGACAATCAGGTGGAATGTAAGTCTCTTCCTCTGTCTTTGTCGAAGATGTCGAAGATGTGCTCATAAATTTCAGGTTCAGGTGGGCAGCATGCCAACTTGATGCACTAGAAACCTATGAAATGCGAGATGACCTCCTGGAAGCACTGGATTCGCTCCCAAAAACTCTATCTGAGACATACAAACGAGTCCTGGACGCCATCCCTCAGCCTTTCTTGGAGCATTCCAAGAGAATTCTATCTTTTATTGCCTATTCGAAGAGGCCGCTGAGAATTAATGAAGCAGTTGACATTCTCGCAACTACTCCACACAAAGCCTTGAAGTTTGATCCAGAAAACAGAATGCCCCATCCAATGCGGGCCCTCAAGTTCTGTTCAAGTTTAGTGGCGCTGGCAGAGGACCATCAACATATCAGTCTTGCTCATTTTTCTGTCAAAGAATATCTGATATCAGATACAGACAAAGGGTCTTTCACCAAGGCTCTCAAGCCAGCTGTGGCACATGCCACTATCACCGATATTCTCGTATCGTATCTCTCCTGCCTTAGGAGGAATGAAGCGAACATAGACGAAAGATATCCCCTTCTTGACTACGGCGCAGAGCATTGGTTCAAGCACGCCAAACACGTTGGTAAAGATAACGAAGTCACACAACAACTCATCGTTGACTTCATAACAAACGAACAGGCGTGGTATGTTTCCCTCAAGTGGCACGCTCCAGTTGATGAAGATATTAGTACCGAGGCAGTGCACGTACCCGATGCTACTCTCTATCCTCTATACTATGCGAGCTTGAAAGGATTGAGTCATACTGCAGAACGGCTCTCAAGATTAGACATACTCCATATGAGTCTTCCGTGCCAACGATTTGGAACTCCCCTTCGGGCGGCTTGCTGCAAAAACCACAGTGATGTCGCAAAGGTGCTCATTCAACAAGGTGCCCAAATGGAATTCCATAACGGCATTCGCGGCTTTTGGCGTGGCACCGTACTTGTGCCAGCCATACTGAATGGTATGACCGCTGTTGTGGAGCTGTTACTAGAGAAAGGTATCAATCCCAATCTTGGAAGCTCGGTCGACCTGGACGACCTGAACGTCTGCCCTTTTGGATGCTATCCTCTGAATTCCGCTAGTTTCAAAGGGTCGGTGGAAATGGTCAAGGCACTTATCAATCATGGTGCAGATGTGCAGCAATCTGACGAGTCTGGCGGTACCGCCCTCATGGATGCCTGCGCGATGGGCCACTTGGAAATAGCAAAACTTCTCATCGACAGAGGCGCAGGAGTAGAGAAGGTCCACTCGAAGAAAGGGACCGCTCTCATGAACGCTAGTTCTGGAGATCATACGGCAGTGGCAGAGCTTCTGATCAACTCGGGTGCCGTCCTTGATTCCGTTGCCGAAAATTTTGAACTCAGCTCTAGCAGCCACGAAGTTATGGAGTTGTGTACAGCTCTCATTCTTGCTTGCTATGCAGGCCACGTGGAAACAGTCGAGCTCCTCATCAACAAAGGAGCAGACGTTGACCGATCCGGGGGCGGCGATACAGCCTTAACAGTAGCACGTTCTCGAGGACATGATGCCGTGGTCCAGGTACTTCTGGAACATGGGGCGACCGCTATCCCGACTGAATGGACTGACGGCTTGATAGATTTTCACGGAGACCTTTCTGAGTAGAGTAGCAATATGTTAACTATTTCCTACTTTCTTGGAGGAATAGAAAAGAGTTGAATGCAAGTTTGGAAGTCCGCACAACAATCAACGCACTTCCTTCAGCTCCCATATCAATTGCGGACCCCCCTCACCGTTCTAAGCATATCTATGTCAGACAACATCAAAGCCATTAGCTAGCACTGGAATGAGCGCATTGCCGTACTCTTTCTAGCCAGATAATGCCCCCCTTCTCTATTGGCTTTTGTAGAAAGTCTGTGTCTTGTTGTCATACGCTATTCCAATTATCCTGGAGACATGAACGAGATAAAGCGCTGTCGTAGAGAAAGAAGTGTTGTTAGAATTGCACCACAGAATATTCAGTCGCCCTGACCAGGAGGTGGTCGGCCATTGTTCTCTCTCAATGCAAGGATAGAGATTCCTATAAAGGGGAAGTGGTATGCCTGATCATCTGTCCACACTTGAACATTCGCCCGAGCCAAAGAGATTGATATGCTGTGAGATGATGGACTGAAATTGGCGTTGGGATATTTGTATTCTAATTTTTCATCTATGTTTTGCATCTATTATTTCCTTTCTCCACGGCATCGCCTATTCAGCCGCGCCAAACGTGTTGATCTTCCTGCCCTTCTTCCCCCTCCCCATGAACCCCCAGCGAATCTGCTGGGCATTCTCGATCTGGACGTCCAAATCATCGGCCCACGCCCACACCAAGCCCGGGTTCTTCTGGAACGAGCGACCCGCGGCCGCGATATCCAGGCCCTCCTCGAGCAGCCGGTTCGCGAGCTTCCCATCGGAGATGGTGCCGACGGTCGCGACCAGCATCCTGTCGCCGACCTTCTCCTTGATGGCCTTGGCGAAGGGGGCCTGGTGGGCAGGGCCGCCCTTGATCTTCTGCGCGGGGTGCTGGCCGGCCGAGCTGACGTCGAGCACATCCACACCACGCGCCGCCAGGATCTCAGCCAGACGGATCGTATCGTCCAGCGTCCAGCTCTTCTCGGGCCCGAAACCCTCGACCTCCTCGAGCCAGTCGGTGGCCGAGATGCGCAGGAACAGCGGCATCGACTCCGGAATGGCCGCGCGCACCGCATCCACGACCTCGAGCGTCAGCCGCGTGCGGTTCTCGAACGAGCCGCCGTACTTGTCCGCCCGGTGGTTCGCCACGGGCGACAGGAACGAGTGCAGCAGGTAGCCGTGCGCGTTGTGGATCTCGACGAAGTCAAACCCGGCCGCGACGGCGCGCTTGGCGGCCGCCGCGAAGCCGTCGCGCACCTCGTCGATATCCGCCTGCGTCATCTCGCGCGGCACGCAGATGTTGTCGTCGTACGCGATCGGGCTGGCGCCCTTGACGTTGTCGGGCCAGCCACCATCAGCCAGCGGCGCGACGGCCGAGAACGACAGGAACGGCGCGACGGTGCTGGCCTTGCGCCCCGCGTGCGCCAGCTGGATGCCGAGCTTCTGGTTCTGCGTGTGGGCGAAGTCGACGACGCGCTTCCACGGCGCGATCTGCGAGTCCTTCCACAGGCCCGGGCAGTGCGGCGTGATGCGGCCCTCGGCCAGCACGCCCGTCGCCTCGGCCATGGCGATGCCCGGCCCCCGCGAGATGATGCCGCCCAGGTGCGCCGAGTGCCATTCGGCGATGTGGCCGTCGCGCGCCGAGTACTGGCAGAGCGGCGACAGCATGATGCGGTTCTGCACGCGCATGCCGCGGATTTGGAGTGGCTGGAAGAGTTTCGGGATCGGCTTGCCGTCCGGCTGCGGGTCCGAGGCGGTGCCGGCTGGCACCTCCTGCCACGGCGTGAAGTATTCGACCTGCGGTGGCGTTAGTTTAAGGTTCTTGGTAAACGGGGAAAGTGGGTGGTGGTGCTTACGCCTGGCGCGGCCGTGTTGATGAGCTCGGTGTTTGTCATATGCATGGCGAATGAGTGTGAAGCAGGCAATTGAAGATTGTCGTTGCTGGATAAACAAAACAACCGTTGCAGCGTCCGATTTATAGACGGAGCAGTTATGAAGGTTTTGATGATAAATCCGGAAATAAGACTACCATCAGGAGAGCCTATGGGATCGCTGCATGGGCAGAGTGGGGGGACACAACGTGGTACAGGAATAAGGCCGAGGTCATACTGAATACAGCCCTCAAAACCGTTCGATGACGCTCAATTTGGTCCATTGCTTAGAAATGAGCCTCCGTGATGCGGGGACCTTGCTCCTTGTGGAACTGCGAACGATGCTATTGGAAAATTTTGCTGCAGGTCCAAGGGGAGCTTGGCTTGATTACCAAGCGATCCACATTAAAACACCCGACCACCTCCTTTGCCGCTACTGCTTGCCGTTCCGAGACACCAGAGAAAAAAACGGCTGCTTAACTACGATGACTATGAAGAGATCTAATAGAGATCTTCAGTGTGGTTTTACGTGAGAAGCATTCCGTCTGCAGCTCGCGTTGTCAATGATTCTGGTGATGTGAGGAGTAACCACTAGAGGCACTAGTCTCCGTTAGTCAACTGCACATCTCCGCAGTTGCTCCTACCACATCTGTGATTTCTACCTAGCTGTTGGCACCGATACCTCGGCAAACAGTCTGGCTCCATTAAAGCCGAGCCGTCACCCGTCGGAGATGCGAAGGAGAGGGGCGCTAGCGTCGGGTTATAACAGAGCCTCATGAGCGAAGCGTGATCACATCTCGAGCCATGGTATTTTCTGATTATGCTCATATGTAGATCACTTTCGTCCGCTGTGTAAGCAAGCAGTTGGAAGGATGAGTGGGATGGGACGCACGCTGGTCTTACCCGGCGCTATCCTCCAGACGGCAATAGTGGATGGCACTGCCCCACTTTTGGTGCCACCCACGTAAAACCATCGAGAAGTGTTGTGAAAGGAACACGTATAACAGGTCAACCACGCAGCTTGACGTATGGTGCCTCAATATTTATTATCACTTCGCATCGACAAAGACTCGTGAGCATGATTGAGGGAAAAGTATGAATTGAACCATGAATTGGTGTGGTTTGAGGTATCTAATCATCGCAAGAAAGGCTTTCTCCCCTCGACTCCCACCATGTGGAGTCTCACTTAGCGACTGCATTCCGTGAAGCCCGCTGATGTTCGTGATCCAGCAGCAGCAGACTTCGACGACCATTAATGTAATTTTCAAAGCCCATGAATTAGGCCTTGGCATCCATCGCGTTGCCAGGGTTGCCCGTGTTCGCAAAAGGCACAGTTTCCTTGCCGTTGCTCATAGCCGGAGCAGTGTCACCGGGGTCGGCGTCGGCTTGGAACGGATCAGTCAGTATGGTTGTGAGTAAGAGTACTCCAGGGAAGGAACTCACCGATGGGAGCTGCGATAGAGATACCGAGGAAGGCAAAGAAAACAGCAGCGATGGTGAACTTCATCGTGAATGGCGTTTTGACCGTTGAATTAAGATGTAGAGATTATCGACAAGAAGAGTTTCGGTAGCGAGTCGGCCGGCGACAAAAGGAGTGTCTTGAGCTTGGCAGAGGCGGAGAGAGAAAGGCAGTGAATGTTGATTAGTGCTGAGGGAAAATAGTCCAGCAACAGGAAATCCCTCAGCCTTTTCAACTAGACATTCCTCTCGATGCCCAGATCGAGTTGTTGGCGCCATGGGTGGCGAAAATGGACGTGAGACAGGTACCGTATGAGCGGCGCTGGCTGAAACTGGCAAAGCTGGGGGCCTCTTGCCCGGATCGCCTCCTTCCGCCCCCGCATAACGACGATCATAGAAGTTCCCCAACCAACAAGGCAAGTGAGCTAATCTTGGTCGCGAATCTTGGGCGGGTCCGGCGTAGCCGAGAAATTATCTGGGTGCTGGACGCGTCAACATTCGGATGGCGGTAAGCCGTTGTGGCACTGCACGACAACGCCGAGCCCATCAGCCCCTCATATGACGATACCATGCTCCAGTCGTAATTTGATTCTGATATTACGTGCTGCTATCTTCATACGCTTGTCGGCTATTGCGATTTCTAAGTAGTTTTGTTGCGATTGGTCGCCGGGTAGGTTCAGCCCCGCGTTCCACGCGCCAGCAAACCCGGAAATGCAACTTCACCCTCACACGTCACCGATGCAGTAAATAAGTAGAGATCCTTTGTATAGCCACGAGCAAAAGACTTTCAATTCAAGTCAGAAAGAAATTCTACAAAGGCTCTACAAGTCTGCACTGAGCGGTTTCGTCAAGCGCGATTTATGGTTTTACAAAACGCCTCAACAACCCCTTGTACGGTCTCCAAGCGCCAGTATCAAGAGAAATAGTATATTTATCGTTGCATAATATGCCACACTGGATGTCTTGCCTCTTTCGCTCTTGAGACCTCAGGCCTCCAACGGCTCTTGGGGAGATTTTCAGGCCAATCGCTCCTGGATGCAACGCGTGTGCTGAAGCGACGTTCGAGACTGAGTAATGATGCCAACGCCACAGCTTCAGCTTAGCCCTGCCTAGCGCCCGCCCAGCCTCAGCCTTGCAGTGGCTTCTTACCGCCAGGACAAGTTTATTGGGGTGAAGGAACTCTGACTGTCACAGAACCCGCTGATCGTCAATGACGCGATGCCGATCAATGACACCGAGACTCCACGAAGCGGGCTACTATCCTCGTTCAGCGCAAGACGCTTTAAAGTACTCGAAGCTAGCCAGCTGCTTTCTGGTCCTATAGTGCATTCTACTCGTGATACGTGTGAATATCCTGGAGAAAAGATATTTCCAAAACTACACCCTTGAACGATTTTGTTGCGGTTCTGCACACGGCATTTACCGGACCTTCTAGACTGCGAGCCTGAGACAAACCTAGTCCGTATGATCCCCGCAACAAGGCGTGCCGCGGGGGTCTGTGACAACAGGGGAGAGAAGCATCTATTCAAGCTTAATCTCACACTGTCCTTTCCATACGAACAGAAGCTGCAACGTCTTTTCTCTTCCGGTCGCATTACGCGCCACAAAGCAGAGCAACGAGTATATGTATGCACCCCTCGCAGCCCATGTTGCTGAGCAGCGAGACTTGTACTCAGGAGAATTGTTCGACATGATGATTTGCCCATCACAGCTTAATGCTGCAATGGCGAGAGATGCCTTCTTTGCATCGTCCATCTTCATAAATTGAGGCAACTGCTGGCAAGCCTTGGAAATGACATATGGACACTGCTGCGTTCTTGAGCTGTCTGCCGCTCTAGAACAGGACTCAGACTCACGAAGCACGCGAATACAAATGCTGGCTGATTGGTGATGTGATGAGTGTCTACGTGGAGACAGTGCACATGGTTCTACAAACGATGTCATAAGAGCAAAAATGGCGGCGATTACCAACTCTTATTGATTTTGACAGCCAAAGAAATCACATCGAACCAGCGTTTTTTCGAAAAATGCGTCGTGACCAGACTGGCGCAAATCTCCTCCGCCATGCAGGATAGCGGGGAGCTGGTATGTGCGTTGCAGATGGGATGACAATTTATTCCGCACTAAGAAGGTGGGTAGTATGGAGCCAATAGGAGACTGCAGAGGCCGTCTCATACCATCACCAGCTTCGATCGCCAGGATTTTGTCTCCACCGCCTCTTTTCCGTTGGCGTGTCAATGAACAAGATTCACGGGAAAACTCCCTTCCCACGCCCGTCTATCACTTCCATAATCATCTACTCAGAGATGGAAGATCAGTATCGTAAATTATTGCAAGCCACCCTGGATGTGGAGGCGTTCTTCGAAGACTTCGACGACTACTTCCAGGTCAGCGACTACGACATATGGAAAGAGCACGACAGCAGCGGGCCAGAGCATGGATGCGTTACCGTTTTTGATTTCTCCAATGGGGAAAAGGCTCAAATCACGGAATTGAACTCCTCGACTGAACTGCGGCATTACTTTTCGAAGGCACCTCCCACCACCCAGCCCCCGAAGCCTACGAGGCGGCTATTCGTCCTCGAGGGTCTCGATCCCCGGCTGGTAGACGTGCTGGGATCGCAGCTCGGCGTGCCGCCCATGGTCTTCATCTCGCAAGCGGCCAGCCCGGGGACCATCGACACGACCGACGCCGACGGCTTCCTCCACGACCCCGCGCGGTACTGGAACGTCCAGGTGCAGCAGCTGCACAAGCTCTCCGACGGCTTCTACGAGCACCACGGCAGCTTCTGGAACGAGCGCGCCACGCCCAAGCGCGTCGCCGGCACCTTCGTCAAGCGGGCCTACTCGTGGTCCTTTACCCAGCACCTCGTCTCCTTCTGGAGCGCCAAGCGCGGCGATGACAACCACTCCTGGGACGCGCTCCTCCTCGTCGACCCCGCGTGGGACGCCACCGTCTTCGAAAGCACCGACCGCACCACCCGCAAGCCCCTCGTCGGCGATCCCGCCTTCGCCGTCCAGCACGACGAGAAAGCCCTGCCGCGCGCCCCCAGCGCTTCCATGGACCCCCTCCCTTTCGACCCGAGCCGGTGGCCGCCGTCGTCGCAACCGCTGCTGCCGAAGCCGTCGCTGATGTCGATGCGCGAACGGCTCGTCGACCTGTACGCGCGCTTCCCGCACGGCGCGACGGCGGAGCCGGAGTCGGCGGCGACGTTCTGCAAGGGCGTCGTGTTCTCGTTGTGGGAGATGACGATCCGCTGCCTCGAGTGGCGCTACATCGCGCTGTGGGACGAGGAGGTGTTCCGCTCGTACCACCACCGCGATGTGCAGTGGCGCCGTGCGGATTTCCAGAAGATGGCGGATCAGCAGCTGGTGACGCGGCGGGTGAAGAGGGATTTCTTTGATGTCTGCCGCAAGCTCGGGGTTGGGGATGCAGGTGATAGGGGGGCGAACGGGCGTGCTACTACTAGTGGCGTCGTCAATGGGGCGGGTGCGGGCGGTACTGGTGGTGATCGTGGTGGCCATAAGGAGCGGAGTTGGGGGTGGCTGCTCGAGCGCATAGCGATTCTTGACGAGCAGATCGGGGATATGATCGTGGTGTACGGCCAGCGCTCGTCTGTTGAGGAGAGCTTGACCGCCAACCATCAGGCTCGCAGTGTTGGCCGCTTGACTGCGCTGGCTACCGTGCTGGTTCCCTTTACCATCGCGGCGGGGATATTCTCCATGAGCGACGAGTACGCAGCGGGCAAGAGCAAGTTCTGGGTCTTCTGGGCCATCGCCGTCCCTCTCGCGTCACTGTTGCTGGTTTGGGTGTTCTTGGTGAAAACATCTCCAACCCAGCTACTCAAAAGTATTCTTTCCGCCTTCCAAAGGAGCGGCACTGGTGCCTTCAGGAAAGTCGGCAAAGTGAGGGGCGGGAGCCAGGAAGGACCGGGGTTACCGATGTGGCGCGATAAAGAGTCTTAAGACCACAATTACCTACTTTGAAAGAGTCAAGAGAATCGTAGTGGCTCGATAAATGCATGTTGCTTGTGAATCAGCCGTGGCTCGCTACGACACGCAGCCCACAGCCTCCCTTCGAAGCTAAAAGGGAATCGGGATAGGGTCTAGATAAACCTGCCCACTGCATATGTGGTTGCTTTTCACCTATGATTTCAGTTTTTGACTGTTATGAGGTTAATCAGTTGCCCATAAAAATGATTTTATATTATGTGCACAAGTCTTTGCGGTCCTCTTTTTCTGCTTCTCTACCACAAAGAATTGGCAACAGAAGCACAGTCAATTGAAGAATCAACAGTGACAAGCTCGATATCTCTGTATTTTTTCAACACACAATTGGATATACTTGACGGTCGACACGCCATCAGTAAAGCTATTCCCCTCACCTGCCGGCAACAACCCGATCTCTCGCACCGCCAGCTGATAGTACGTAGAACAAGCCATACCCCGCTCGACAATTCCAAAACTCCATCAAGGACAACAACACAAAACAACTCACTTTTCCCCCGCCGCCGAGAAGAACATCCCCTCACCCTCGCCCTCCCCCATCATCAACCCCAACTCAGTCCCCCGACCCCTTCACCCCCACATTCCGCTCAATCGCCTGCGCCAACCTGGACGCATCGCGCGGCTTGAACACGACCTTGAAGTGCCTGCTCATCGTCACCAGACTCGTCGGATCGGCGCTGCCGCTGACGGGGTGGATGTCGACGTCCTTGACCCACGGGACGGGGTGGCCGTGGGGGTCGAGGACGACGTTGCTGTTGGCGGCGGTGCTCTTCTCCGTAGCTTGCGGCAAGATCTCGAACGAGTTGAGGGTGCGCAGGAAGATGAGGTACAGCTCGCGGTTGGCCAGCAGCGAGCCGGCGCACATGCGGTAGCCGAGGCCGTAGGTGAAGAGCGGGGCGTCGGGCTGCTCGAGCCAGCGCTCCGGCCGGAAGTTGTTGGGGTCGGTCCAGACGTCCGGGTCTGTTGTTGTTGATGCTGTGTTAGCACAGGTCCAGGGAGGGAGGGGGTGGTGGTGTTGGTGGAGAGGAAAGGAGAATAGGGAGGGGAAAATGTATCACTTACCCATGTTGCACGCCCACGCGTTAAGGAAGATGGTGGTACCAGCTGGGACCAGCTTGCCCTCGTAGTACACGTCCTTGACGGTGGCGCGCGGCAGGGCCAGGCGCAGCACGCAGAAGTACCGCAAGCACTCGCGCACCAGGGCCGCGATGTACTCGACCTTTCCCTCGTCCTGCGGGTCGCACAGCGGGTCGGCGTCGGCGGGGTAAACCTTTCTGATCTCGGCGATGGCTTTGCGCTGGATGTCCGGGCGCTGTGCCAGCAGACCGACGCTCCACTGGACGAGGGTGGTGATGGTGTCGAGGCCGCCGGACAGCATGGTCAGTGAGATGGACGTGAGCTCTTCCTTGTTCAGCGACGCCTCCTTGTCGAGAATGACGTTGGCCTGGATGCACGGCTTGTGCGAGCCGTCGGCCATGCGCTTGTCCAGATCATCGTTGAGGCGGTTGAGGTAGACGTCGCGGCGGTCGCGCACCTCCTTACTCCTCTTCTTGGCCCAACGGTCGAAGGGGTTCAGGCGCAGCAGCGGAATGTAGTCCTGCAGGTTGCCCGTGGTGCTGCGGAAGCGCGAGATGTCCTCCTCGACCTCGGTGATTTCGGCGAACATGGGGTCGTCGCGCGAGCCCAGCCGCGTGCCCCAGTTGAGCGTCAGCGACAGCGACAGGCTCAGCCGCTGGATCATCGGCATCGGGTCCACGCCCGCCTGGCCGCCCGAGCCATACTCGAGGCCTTCCTTGACGAAGTCGCGCGTCTCACGGTCTAGGTGGTCGATGTAGGTGGCGATGCTGGGCTTGTTGAGGGCTGAAGCGGCGCCCTTGCGGCGCCGCTTCAGGCTCTCGTTGAAGGGGCTGGTGCCGATGGTGGTGCCTGCCGTGTTGCTGACGACCTTGTGGAATGTGTGGAAGACTGGCCGGCTGGACAGTGCTTGACTGTTCTTGCCGAAGAGGTCGCGCGCTGCGACGGCGCTGTTGACGACGATGACGGGCACATTTCCCAGCTGGATCTGGTAGACCGGGCCGAACTGCTTGCTCCACAACCGATATTGCTCGGCCGCGTTGACTCGGATCTGGTGGATATTGCCGACTATGGGAAGACCGGTGGGACCAGAGAAGCCGGGGATGCGGGCTCGTAGTCGGACGAACTCTTGAGAGATGACGTAGGCTAGGAGAAAGAGGACTGGCGTAAGGAGGACCGTGCGAACGGGGTGTTCGAGCGTCTGCGATTGGACGAAGTTAATCACGTCGGCAATCATGGTGGGCGACGTCTGTCAGGTCGAAGTGATGGTGGTGTCGAGGCTGGTCCAGCAGGATACCGCCGGAAGCTCTCATATAGATAGCAAGTTACCAGCGGAAACATTGCGCTTGTGGGGATGGGTTAAGGTTCTCAGCGGACTGTGAAACCCGAGGCTGGCTATAGGTCGCTTGCATCTTACCATCATCCCCGCTCATTGGTCTTGTAGAATGCGGGGAAGACAGCGCGGAACGCCGCCGCGCACCAAGCGGAATTGGCGCGGCACGAGGCTTCTCTCGGCAATTCTGGACACCCATTAACCAAATCTGGAAAGGGAGCGACGGCGATTAGATCGCCTTTGTGTTCCTGCATCGAATCGTCCGGCCGAGGGGTGGTAGTGTTGCCGAGACTCTGTCGGGTAGATGCTTCAGCTTCGAACCAAGCAATTGGACCGTGCTTCAGAGAGCATCACATATGAACTGATTGCCGATACGTCCTGCGTCTTTGGCTATCTCCGAATTCCGCACTGAATTCATCACAGCCATTAGAAATTACCGCATTAATGTAAAGAGTGAAGCGATCCACTTGAAATAACTTACAGAAGGTCGGCCGTGCGCCATACAGAACGAGATGGGAGCACACAAGTGGTTAAGGTTGAGTGCAGCGAGCATTAAACAGCACGCCAGACCAGAAAGACATAGGGCCATTGGCTAAATAAGGGGGGTATCAGATCTGAAAAAGACGAAAAGAACGTAACAGAGAACATTAGGCACCGACGCCCCCATTTTGCCAGGTACGATAGAGCAGCGAAGCGAAAAAAGATCACCAGTTCCAAGTCCTTGACGACGCCGTGAACACCGGAGGCTTCCACTGCAGCCTTTCGGAGTCAATGCCGCGTCTACCTTTGATCTTCTCCTTCTCCTTCTGGCGATTACGCTGTTCAATGACAGCGTCCGTGAGGACGATGACGTGTTGATTTTTCTGCAGGACACGTAAATATTTCACAAGGGAACAGGAAGTAGCAAACTTACGGAGTACCGAAGCATGTTAAGGTTCTGCAGCGTATGCAGCACGTCATTTGTTGTCATGGCTGTCAACGCACCGAGCTCCTCCACGTTAGCATCGGCACGTCCATCCATCAGCAGGTCCACTATAGTCTCCTGCCAGTACGCGCGGTAACCAAGCAGACCCAAATCGGATAGAGGTTTCTCAGGACTGCCGAGCTTGCCTTCCCGCTTGGACAGCTCGTACGAGAAGGCGATGAGGAGCTTCCCAAACCCCTTTCGCTGATATTGCGGCAGGGTCAAGATACAGGCAACATTGTATCCTTCGGCGCTTTCCTTCTCTTTTGAGAAGTAACCGACCAGGTGACAGCCGTGCTCATCACGAGTACACATGCAGTAGAAGAGGAAGGGGTCGACATCGTAGTACAGCGTCTTGTGGTCCAGGAACAGCTTCGACAGCAAGCAGAGGTTGCGGCACCATGTCCGCTGTCTTCTGCCATCAATCTCGAAGAAGCTGACGTAGTCGTCACGGTAGATCTCATTTCCTGGAGGATGGAACAGCTCGCACTTGGCCCTGTGGCGCTCAAATTGCTTTTGTTCGCCGAAGTAACCCAAGCAGAACTCACAGATATAGACCATGTCTATTTCGGTGAATTCGACCGGGTAGGGAGAGAAGTACCACGGCTCAACTTCGAACTGCCCCATCTGGATGCGTTCCAGGTTCCTGACGCGGGAAATTTCGGTTTGGTTCTGGGTCATGGATCCAGACGTGCGCAGCTTTTCAATCTCATCCTCGCGTGAGAATATCTCGTTAGGGACGGCTTTCGCAGCGGCAGCAGCATCCTGCACATCAATCAAGTCCATCTCGTCATCCTCAGGACGGGGGGTCTCGCCATCGGCGAGTTCGGTGGAAACAATGACACCGGATTCCTTGTTCTCTTTGCCACCAGCTGTTGAGGGTTGAGGCCGTTTTCCAGGGATGTTGGCAGAAGTCGGCTCTGGCCCCGGAGTTGAAGAAATCTCACGGTCTAGCTTGGACCGCTGGCGCTTGTTGTTCTTCGAAGATTTTTGGCTATCGGTCTTGGAGGTTTGATTTTTGCTGGCTGATGATTTCTTCTTGTCCGGTTTCTCCGGGGCCGGCCACTCAACCTCGCGGCTGAGATCGATACGCTCTGCGGCGATCCACTCGTCCAAACGCTTGTTGAACTCCTCATAGTGAACGTAGAAGCGAGGCTTTCCTTGGCGGTGCTGGATGGAAAGAATCTCGG
>RHKH01000068.1:0-38927 GCA_009829795.1 Lasiodiplodia gonubiensis | reverse complement strand
GTGAGAACAAAGAACATGCGAAAAAAAAAAAAAACAGTTGAGACGGCATTAAAAAACAGGAAAGAAAACTAAGATGACGAAAAATTGATTAAAGAGAAGCGGAACGACGGCGGAATTCAAGGGTGTTGGCGGAGACTTGGTAGCGTACCTTCTCAACGAACGCCTTCACTCCAACCCTAAGCGGAAGTGTCAGTGCGCTGGATGCAAAGCCGGTCGGTCGGGGCTGCGGCAACTCACCTCAGTTGGGCCAGAGTGGCATAGCCGCGCTCGACGGCTTCGGGGGTGCCTGCGGGCTCGTGCGACATGTCGCGAGGTGCCATAGACCGGTGCAAAGGACGATCTGAGGATTATGGGCGATGAAAGGGCGATGATGCAGTCGCTTTTCTGGTCGCGCGTGCTGGTGATGAAACGCGACCGTGAAAGCGCGACCGCAGAGCCCAGCCCGGCGGGCCAGCTCCCGGCGGCGATCGGAGAGTCGGCGACTGAGCTTTCTATCACGTGATCCGGAACTCCGTCTCCCGGTCGAAAAGTTTCCAGAGACGCGACTCCAACAACAGCATCCTCGTTTTCCGCCCATTGCGCTCTGCTGCTGTTGCAGCGCTTCTCCAGATATACCGCGCTGCATCGCCATTCTCGGCCTCCGTTTCGCTGCCCCGAACGCCCCGCAGCGACCGTGATTCTGTACGATGGATCTCAAAGATCTGTCCAGCAACTGGAAGAAGCTGCAACAGAAGCTGCAAGGCAGCAGTTCCAAGAAGGAAACGAAAGACAAGAAGCCAATCCTCAACCGCAAAAATCCCAAAGAGGACTCCTATAGGATCACCAAGCGCGCGAATCCCAACACAACAAGACCGAAAGACCCATCCAAAAAGCGCAAGATGGGCTCGCTCCTCTCCACCACACAGGACTCCTCCAAGCCGTCATCCTCCACTGCCCCGCCCTCCGCAACCCTCGCCCTCTTCGCCGAAGACCACGGCATCTCGGTCGCCGACGTCGCCGCCGCGTACAACCTGCCCTCGCGCTCGACCACAACGCTCCCGAGCACGACGACGAACCCGTCGGACGTGCCCAACGCCGGACTGACCCAAAACATCGCGGCGGGCAAGTACGTGGCGCTGGACTGCGAAATGGTGGGCGTGGGGCCGACGCCGGACCAGGACTCGCAGCTGGCGCGCGCGTCCGTCGTCGACTACCACGGCGCGCAGCTGTACGACTCGTACGTACTACCACAACTACCCGTCACCGACTACCGCACCGCCGTCTCGGGCATCACGCCCGCGCTGCTGCGCCAGGGCTACGCGCGCCCGTTCGCCGAGGTGCAGCGCGACGTCGCCGAACTGCTCGAGGGCCGCATACTCGTCGGACACGCGATCAAGAACGATCTGAGCGCGTTGATGCTGTCGCATTCGAAGCGCGATATCCGCGATACGTCGCGCCACCCGGCGTTTCGGAAGTTGAGTATGGGCAAGGCGCCTGCGTTGAAGAAGCTGGCGAAGGAGTACCTCGGGGTCGAGATTCAGGGCGGCGAGCACTCTAGTGTGGAGGATGCGCGCGCCACGATGCTGCTGTTTCGGAAGGAGAAGGATGCGTTCGAGGCGGAGCATGCGAAGATGTGGGGACGGCCGAATGCAGAAGGCGGAGGGGGTTCGGGGAAGAAGAAAAAGAAGAAGGGGAAGAAATGAGTGAAGAGAAAGTGGTTGATAGAATAGGCGTCGGTTATTGAGGAAGCATCTTGCATGGAATTTCGATCAAAAGTTAAGATACCCCAGACAGTTATTCATCTTTCCTGCCTACAGCCTCTCATTCTCCACATCTCTCCCGCCTTCGATTCCACAATTGCCTGTATGACGGCTGTCCAGGGACAATGAGAAAGAGCAAGCCTCTGCCAGAGTGAGCCCGTCATTACTTCCCGAAGCAGACGAGCCCAACGGTGAGTCAATCTCCTCGACATTGACTCTCGCATCTTTCTTAACGCGTCCTTCACAGCTACTATCATCCCTTTCCGTGCTACTCCTTGTATCCCTGGCTTCTTCCATGCTTCCGACAGGTCTTCGCATCGCAATTTCCTCCCATCCCGTCGGCCTGGCTTTCAGCCTTGGATGCGTCACGTCTGTCAGATCCAGCACCGCCAGCTGTTCCCCTTTCTCCGTCACCGGCACATCCCCGTCGCACTTCGACCAGCTCCCCATGCCGAGTTCCTCGTGCGCCAGCCGTTGCAACTGGAGCGTCTCGTTGGCGCACCACTCAAGGCGCGCGTACGAGTCGAGCTTACGGCGTTGGTGGACGAAAGCGCTGATGGGCTCAAGAAGCCAGGAAACGAGAATGATGAGGCCGCCTGCAGCGAAGATGAAAGCGAGACCAAAGACGGAGAAATTGCTGTAAGCGGTGGAAAGGATTTTCTGTTGAGCGAGGAGGGGTCAGCCGGGGTCCAAGGACACACGCTCCAAGATGATGGACAAAAAAAAACTTACCTGACGTTTGCAAAGCGCCTCTTCCCAGCTGTTCGTCGGTTTCTGCAGCTCTGCACGCAACTCGGGCGCCGACGGGCCCTCGGCTACTTCGACAGCACTGCCCTGCAAGCTCGCCATCATGATCGAGTGCCACCGCTCGACATCGCGCTGCCACTGATCGGACGGCAATGCGGCTTGCACGCCGTTCGTGAGGCTGAACGACGCGCTCAACGACGAGCTACCCAGCGTGTTGATGATGTCCCAGAGCTCCGGCAACGTGACGAGGAGCAACTTGGTCAACTGCTTCAGCCACCACGCCTCGCCTTCGCCCTCGACGATCGTTTCGAGGTTCTGGGACAGGTCCGCAGTCGGTCCTAACGGCGTGCATCGCTTGTCTTCGGTCATCCGCGGGTTGCAGATCTGTTTTTGTATCACGCAGCCGAGCACCGAAGCCGGCTCGTCCCTGTAGTACGCCCAGATTTTCCCTGGATGCTCGTCCTCGTATTCTTTCACGATGGCATATTTTTGGTTCGCCGAGTACCAAGGGTCGTTCACAGGGCCGATGTAGCCGATCTCGTTGGCTGAGAGGAAGACGAGCACCGAATCCGCATCTGGACGTCGGAGAGCAGGCATGGGTTCAAAGGCAGAGTCAGAGGTTACAGTTCCGTTGGATCCATACACTTGGCGTGTCCTTGAAGCCACGGTCGGGTTCCATTAGCAATTATCGGATGGACGAAGGTTAAGTGTACTCACCCGAGGCTGTAGAACGCCGGCGCGGTGTTCAACTTTACAGTCATGTCCGGAACACCCGTCTGGTACTCGTAAGTCGCGTTTGTCGCATTCTCGAACGGCGCCTGGCCGTAATAGTATACCGTGTGCGCCGCTTTCTTCCAACTCCGTTCAGCATCGCCGTACCACGTCGCATTTTCCTCCGGAAAGTCTTTCTTGTAGCCGTCCGTCACGATCGGGGCACAGTGCAAGGTTTGTCGATATTGGAAGCGCCATTTCGGAGGCAGGTTCACTCCAAAGTCGTCATTAAAGTCCAGCAGCCCGGTGTCGAGAAAGACGTTCTGGTCCGAGAGCTTGCACATCTCGGATTCGAAGGGACACGACGCGTTACGCTGAATCCGGGCGTCCAGCCTCGGCTTGACGTACTTGTTGCAGTTGGCCGTGCTCGTGTCGTTGGTGTAACACTGCTGTGCGTACGTCGAGTGCGAGAGCACGGTGCGCGAGTACAGAGGATACCAGATCTTGAGAGTCTGAGCCCACGTGAGGTTCTTCCCGACGCTGATGCCGAAATCAGGCGTCTGGATGAGCACCTCGTTGCCGACGCCCGTCGATATCTTGGAGGAGAAGCCGGAGGCCGCGCCGAAGGCGAGGATGAACAATGCGGTAAAGGCGATGAGGGGTGCTATCCGACGGTACGGCTTGGAGTCTCGATTCCGCCACGCCCACATGGCGCTTGCGAAGCGACATAGCCCACTCGCTCCATTGGCAGAGTTGCGTAGGATGGCCTGGCGTTGATGGTAGACGCCATCACGAGTAGAGTCGGTGGAGAAGGTGGTGTGGAGTCCAAAGCATACGATCCTCCAGAAGCTGGTGCCGATGATAGTAACAAAGAGTGCAATGAAAGCAATGAGAAGATCTCCGTCCCGCCGTGCGAGAGTGAGAGTTTGTCCGAAGACCAATCCACGGGACCAGTTGGTCCAAAAACCCGTGACAATCTCGTAGTTGTCGGATGCGCTGTTGGTTGTGGCGTAATCTTCCATGTTGAAAATTACCAGAAAAGACAACAACGTCCTGGCTTTCTGATGGAGAAGAAAAATGGAGCGTCGGTGTTTATATGTGGCATGCACTTGATGATCATCCCCTCAATGTGGAACCAGTATCTATATTGAGATCCATGCCGGCTACACCTACCTTGCTCTCGCAGTACGGGAACTGTTATCATGAGCAACAGCTATACAAAGGAGGGTTGCGCACGATTCCAGCCGAACGCGCGACTATCGCTGCCTGCTTCGAACAAGGCCCATGCATCTCCTTATTGAAGTTCAGGCGACACCTGGTTCCGCAGCATGTCAGGCAATAAAGGTTGTTCTGTCAACAGCTGTGATTCCACTGTGCCACCCTACGCTGACCGGCTAAATCAAGCGCAGACTAAAAAAAGGTTCAGTGCACCGGGGTGTACAGCAACGCTAACGCTTTAGTCTCGCCTAGGGTATACAACACCAATCCCTATCAATTGTGAAAGCGTTCGACGATTCAGCTGGGTTTGGGGGCCATGGGGCTGAGCCATGCATGATAGGCTTGCTGTTACACCCCTCAGCCTCGCTCTTATCTAGCGACGGTCGCTTGGCGAAGCCAACAAGTTTTGATCCGAAAATTGTATCCCTGCACATCTTCACTAGTCTTTCCTGTGTCCAGCCAATAATGACACTCGTCGCCGTGTTTGAGTTATCTTCCTCGGGCGCACGCGAACTGCGCCTGGCGACCATGCGCACTATGCGTATTTCTTCCACTACCCCGCGCGAGTAAAATGACGAGAAACCGCTGGTGGGAAGAGTAGGATATTTTAGATTGATGTAGAAGTCTGAGCTGATTTTTCATTATAGGATTATCTTGAAAGTATATCTTATGAAACTTGATTTTATTGGCTCTAATGATTTCCCAATTAGCATTTGCATAGCATAGTGTAAGATGCACTTTGCATGTCTTGCATAGGGTTTGAATCGGCCAAAAAGGACTCTATCTTACTCCGATTGCGAACTTCGTGCTACAGAAATGGTCATTCTTCACGTACAGGGCTTGAAGAGAAACGGACCGTAGTTTTTAAGAAGATGCCCGAGCATTCCGAGCACTTTTTCCCTCTCAAAACTCGACGTTATCATTAATGCTTCCGGCTTCCCTCGCCTCTTCGCATTTTCCGAGAGAACCGCCGCGTCCGCGGAGCATCCTCCGGACCGTAATCACGATAGACCTGCTCCTGCTCAACGCCTGCTTCGCGATCAGGCCTGAGATGATCTCGAAACCATCTTCTCGGTGACTGTTGTGTCCCGTTAGCATGAAATCTCAGGCCACAGTCTTTCAAGAATACTTGCTGACTTCGCTTCTTTGCGGCACATCGTCCGCATTGACTGTCCCTATCGACGACACAGCATCCATATCCTGCGGCCTTGGAGAGCTAGTCATCCGAACCTCTCGGATCCTCGGACTTCGCATCGTCTGGGGCGGAGGTGAGCCGACCGGTACCGATGTGGGAGAAACAACTTCATGCGGGGGCGGTGGTGCACCTGGGCCGTCACCTGGTGCTGGTGGTGGTGGTGATGGCGCGGAAGACGGCGAACCTTGCGATGTAGAGGAGCTTCCCGAATCGCCAGGCCACCGAGATTGTAGTGGACCTAGCTGTTCCATCCGCCTTTGCCGCCGCAACGGCTCCAATCTTCGGTGCTGCTCGTTCGCGAGATTCCATATCTGCCTGTCGACGGTCAAAGCTGGCATTTTCTTCTCGTCGGCGGCATAAACGAGTCGTTGCCGGGTCTTTCGGATCTCCTTTTTCTGGAACTTCAACAACTTCTTCAGCTCGTAGATTTGCTCTTCGAGGATGATACTGTGATTGCAATCAGCCTCGTCACATTAGGGGGGGAGGGAATCCAAGCGTGACGTACCAAGCCTCACTTATCCGCTCCGATGGGTCATTCATCTTCTTCTCGAGGTCCACCATGCAAACGAATAGCGTCATGGAAGTTTTGATGGAGTCGAGCTCCTGCCGCAGCGCTGTCATCTTTGGCTTGTACAGATAGCACCGCCAGCGAAGAAGAAATCTGTCCCAGGGGTTGACCACGTCTTCACTGCTTGCGAACCCGAGATCCCTGACCAATTTCTTCATCTCGTCTATGATGACTTTGTTTCCATTTGCCAGATTGCTCCCGAGGTCATCCTGTTGAGCCATTTGTGCGCCAATCGAGTTCGCTTTATCTATTGTAGAGTGAAATTGTCTGAGCAACGCCGTGTGAATGATCAAACCAGAGTGAACCCGGGTGACCTCCGCATTGCTGTTGTTCATGGTTGAGATGGCTTCTGCGAGCTCTTTGCTCGTCGTCAATGCGATATGGATTATCGCCAAGATTGCGCTCGCAGGTTCGACCTGCATTGTGTGTGAATGAGTAAAGACCTCTGGATTGACATGTGAAAATGACGCCCACGTCGGTGCCACTGACTCAGGGGAGAGACTAGTTGGTTTATGAACGTTGTTTGCATGAGGCTGAATTTCAGCCCCGCCAGCAATGAGCTATGGAAGTTTGAAAGATGATAAGAGACGATCAAGGGTCTACGTGGCGCTGCATTGGCAGGCCTTGACGCAGCTGGCTGGAAGTAGGAGCGAAGTGTGGGGTAATGAACGAGCCGACTTCCCATAGGCCATTACGTCGATTGCGCATGTAAGCTACTCCCCAAAATCATGAGATGGACATGCGAGTGATTCCTCGAATGCCCGAAGTGCAGTGCTGAGAAGCAAAAACGTGGTGAAGAGAACCATCACTGGTACATAATCTGCATCCGATCAAAACGCTCGCCGGAACATCGAAAACGATACCGAAATACCCGTCGAACAATCCCAGCGGCACAATCTCTTCGCAGATATCTCGACTTGTTACCTGTCTGACATGTCAGCCTGCATCACAAGATTCTTCTCGCTGACAATCTCCTGCTCGGAACCTCCATCGGTCTTCATCCATTCGGGCACCTCCACCAGCTTCGACATCTCCGCTGCCGTCTCCTCCCAAAGCATCGCCTGAATCCTCCTCCCGTCCTCACTCTTGATGAATTCCGTCTCCCTTTCACTCCACGGTCAGCATCACCACTCAACAGCGTCAAGGGGGTACAGCACTCACTCAAAGACGTCCATATCCCCCAAAAACCTCCCATGCGACTCCTCCCCCGCCACCACCGCCGCATGAACAGCCACCCAACCCGCCTGCTCCACGCTCCGCGCCTGTAGAACCTTCATCGCGCTCCATGGCAGCCTCAGATACCACGGCAGCGCATCACCGATCCGCGTATCCACCATACCGGGGCAGAACATGTTCACCACCACCCCGCCCCCTCCCTCCCCGTCCAGCACACCCAACCGGCGCCGCAGCTCATACAAAAAGAAGACGGCGAGCAGCTTGCTATCGGCGTACCGCGTGAAGGGATCGAAGTAGTGTCGCCACTGCTGCAACCTCTTCCCTCCTCCCCCCTTCTCCTGCTGCTGCTGCTCCGGCTGCCGGTAGTGGTGGTCACGGTGGCGGTGGCGAGAGTCTCCTCCTGGTGATAAGCCGCGGCGACGGCGACGGCGATGGCCGTTGTGGTAATGGTGGTGGTCGACATCAGCAGCTGCCTGGTCGAGGCGGCCCAGGACCGTGTCGCCGGGATGGAAGGGGGCCAGGTGGGCGACGCTGGTGCGGGCGGTAAGGGCGTGGGCGCGGCTGCCGGTCCAGGTGACGCGCGAGGGGCGGCCGGCCAGGGCGGCCGTCGCACGAAGTAGGGGCAGCAGCGCGAGCAGGAGCAGCACGTTGGACAGGTAGTTGACCTGCAGCGTGCGCTCGTGCCTGCCTTCACCACCACCACCTCCTCCTCCTGCTCCTGCGCCACCTCCACCTCCATCTCCGCCACCGCCACCGCCGCCGGAAGATGATGACGAGGATCCGCCGCCGCCGCCGCCGCTACCGTTGACGCTACTACTACCGTTGCTGCTGGCGCTGCTGTCGCTGCTGTTGCGCTCGACGACGCTATTTTTCTTGCTGCCGGCATCATTGCCTAGCACGCCGCCGCAGCCGGCGTTCAGGACGAGCAGGTGCAGGGCGGGCAGGGTAGCGGTGGCGGCGGCGGCGAAGTGGACGACGCTGTCGTACTCGGCCATGTCGAGCTCCATGACGGCGACGGCGGCGGACGGGTTGGCGAGCTGGACGGCCGGGTCCGACAACAACGAAGCCTTGGCCAGCTCGCCCTTGTGGATGTTGCGCACGGCGAGGATGACGGTCGAGGCGCGGCGGAGCAGCAGCTGGCGCGCCGTCTCGAGGCCGATGCCCGAGTTGGAGCCGGTGATGATGATGATGTGGCCCTCCAGCGTCGGCTCGTCGGGCGGGGCGTGGAGCGCCGGTTGGAAGAGCGGCATGTTGGTGGTGGTTGGTTTGCTGCTTTGCTTTGCGTCCCGCTGCAGCAACGAGCAGGGATTCGCATACAAACCAAAAAAGCTTTTTGAAACCCGCACTGTACTGGGTAACGTCGGGGCAAGTCAGCTCTTTTTATAATTGGAAAACCAGTTTCTTGCACTACTCGACCAGAAGACTATACGGGTTCCCATCGTTCTGGTTAAACTGTTGCGGGAAAGTGTGGTGACACGACATTGGGCAAGCCTGCATGCAGGTCTCTGATTGAAGGCTGACGAAAAGGTCGTGAAGATGTTCTAGACCAGTGAAGAGGCGCTGGAAAATTAGTAGACTTCGCATAGCATCGCCGTAACTGTAGGAAAAATTTCCATTGGCTGTCAGCAAACTGTTCGACCCTTGATAACCCTGAACTTCACCTGCGCAACATCACACCTAGGAGTTGTACGTCTCCAATAATGGTCGTGAAGGGAGCTGACCCTGCGATAATAATTCCCGCTCCTATGATGCCGCGCGAGGGTTCGTGAAAGCAAAAATCTGGAGGCGAGGAGTACTGTGCTGCCGCCATCGCCGGAAGGGGAAGTACCCCAGTAGCCAATGTAGCACAGAAGGCCTGTTCCCCACAACAGCTTCAGTATTGACGGCAGGTTCCCCCGGTTTCATCCGTTTCTTCAATCCCTTGATTCTGATCGTATACGCGAGGGCAGATTCGATTCACCGATATCCCGAAGAGTGGCAGAGAAACTTCCTGTGTATATTCGCGGCGTCGATACAAACGTGATCGCATGATATAAAGCATTAACCATACCCGTCTGGGTAGAAATCTCCTTCGTCCCTACAGCTCTTTCTATCCTATCCACCATCTCATAGCCTTCTCCTGGCCGCAGGAGTACCAGTCGCCGCCGCGGTACTGCTGGTCGACGAGGACGAGCCACTCCCGCTCTTCTGAACCGTTGCCTGCACGACTTGACCGGCAGCATTGAAGACAATATCGACGAGCCTGTTCAGCGGGGAGTACTCAAACGTCTTCTGCACGAGGCCGTTGGCGAGCTGTGTGACGTCGCCGACCTGGGTCATGTTTTGTGAGTAGTTGCCGACGATGGAGCTCACGGTGTCGCCAGCGGCGCCCGTGACCTCCTGCACGATGTTTCCGAGGTTGTCGACGAGGAAGTTGAGGGTGCTGCCGCCTTGGGTAATGCTGCCGAGCAGGCCGTCGACGGCGCCGACGACCGTGTCGACGATGCTGGTGACGTTGTTGATGGCCGTGATCAGCAGCGGGTTGAGGTCGAGGCTGGAGAAGACGCGGTTGACGATGTCGACCAGGTGGCCCAGCCGCACCACCAGCTCCAGCTCCGCCTCGACGTCGGCGATGGTGATGTTGACCTTCTCCACCGACACGGCCACGCCCGCGTTGATTTGGACCAGTTGCGCTACGTTTGCATTCAGGTTGATGTCCGCCCGCAGACGGTCCACGTCCAACTCGATACGCCCGACGGACAGCTGTGGCACGTTGAGGTAAACGTCTGGTACCGTCGAGTTGCCGGCATTGGAGCCGCCCGAGCTGGAGCCACCGCCGCCTGTGGTTGAGTTGGTACCAGGGGTCGAGGTGGGAAAAGTCGAGGTTGCTGTGTTGCTGGTGATGGTTGGCCCGGCGGACGCGCTGGTTGCGCTGCTACCTCCGCTTGTGGTTTGCGCCGCGCTGAGGGCAAACAGCCCAAAGGCGCTGATGAGAAGCGAAGTTGGCTGCATTCCGTATGCTCTTTCTGTATTGTTTTTCCCTTTTCTGTATTTTTCTCACGCAATAGAAAATGGCGAATGGAGAGAGTAAGAGCGAGAAGAATTGAAGATTATCAGATGAAAGGAAAGGGGGTTGCGCAAGATCTCTCAGTATGCCGGGGAGCAACAATAGGCAAAAGCCAGAAAACAACGCGCCAGGAGAGGAGAGCGGAGTCGCGCAGAGAAAAAAGCGCGGGCCCGTCCGTCGTTAATCGATCGCGATGGCCCAGATCATGCCATGAAAGAAGGCTAACAAGCCAGCTGGTGAGCTGCATAACGGCGGGCCCATCCCCCGCATGGACTTACAATATAGACAAGGGTCGGATGTGGCGCATGATGGTCAGCGTGGTGATAAGATTGGGCGGGGAGGACGGGATAGGCAATTCAGGAGCACTGGCTGTTTCATATCGGACGTCATCAAGCCACGTGCAATTTCCCGTCCAAGGCACCGGGCGAATTGCCGTCTGCTCGAACAAGAGATTTCGACAAACCTGGCCAATGGGATTTCGCAAGCGAGCTTCCCCGGCATCGGCCTACCCGTTAGCCCACCGCTCCGGGCTCAACGGCCATGCATCGCCAGGCCCAAATGCCGGCCGATTAAGCATAAACATCACGCTTATAGGCCGCTGTGCAGCCCGTTCTCGCATTCCGCCACCGGTCAGGACCGCGTCTGGACCGCCTTCTTCTCTTGTTTTCCCATCACTGTGCCTTGCTGTGCCGTCTTTTCCTAGCGCCGTGACTCCTGAAAGCAGACATCAGGTCAGTAGTGTGCGTTGAAGGTCCACTTGCGCGCTACGAAGCCCGAATCTCTATCTGTGCGCCGTTCGATCTTGTTGCTCTTTTCTTCCTTTGCCTTGTCCCAGCGAACATCCTCTGGCCAACCCACCATGAAGTTCTTTCTCCTCTTTCTCTCTTTGACCCTCGGCGCGCTCGCGCAAAATGGCTACGTCGGTTACTCTCTCACCGATACTGGCGACCCAGACTCGGCTGTTTACGAAACTGCCAACACAAAAGCAAACACGTCCGTCGACGTGCCCCCTCCGGATGTTTTCCTCAACGCCTCGGTGCACGTGGGCGAGATTGACATCGAGGTGCTGAACCTGACGGCCAAGGTCAACCTGGCGGCGCAGGTGCTCTCGCTGCTCGACTTCAACGCGGGTGTCGATGCCTCCGTGGACCGCGTCTCGTTGACCATCCAGAACGTGACGGCGAAGGTGGTGCTTGAGGCACGCCTGGGCAACCTGCTGGCCATGATCGAAGACATCCTCGATTCGCTTGACCTCAACCCGGCCCTGGCGGCACTCGGACAGGGTCTGAGCGAGATCACCGGCGACCTCACCGACAGCTTGAGCGGGAGCAGTAGCAGTTCCTCCTCGTCAAGCAGTTCAAGCAGCAGCAGCAAACTTAAATCCCGCGAGGACATCGAGTCGTTCCGGTTGGAGAATAATATCCTCTACTCGGTCAACGACTACAGCGGCAACGCGCACACCAACCGCAAGCTGGCTCAGGACGGCGCCATTGTCGACCAGAGCCTCGACAACGACGGCAACGTGCTCGGTGAAAAGACGGTCGGCAGCTACGACCGCGACATGCGCTTCACCGGCCATGAGCACGAGACCGAGTTCGAGGGCCAGCAGGTGACGGAGCGGATGTACGAGTACCACCCCTTCCCCGGCTTGGAGGCCTTCTGCGCCATCTACGTCAATGACGCGGGCGATGTGGTGGGAACCCAGGTCGTCAGCGAGATCAGCGGGGGCGGCACCAGCACGATTAGCGCGGATACGGATGAATGAATGTTCAATGTTTTGGCTTTGTTTGTATTTCCTTTCGTCTTTCTGAGCGTTTAATGTTCTTGTCTCACCTGAGAGACCATTCGCCTGGGTCAGTGGCCGTGGGGAGTTGATGGTAACGATAGAGGACGTTGTTGAGGCTGGCTGATGTAGGTCAGGCGGGCTTGTCTCGATGGAGTCTGGTCTGAGATCACACGAATCGACGCAATGATTGCGAGACAACATGGCCAGGCCAAGCGGGGACGCTCCTTGGGCATGGCAGAGTAGCGCTGAAGACGCGTATGCAAGAATATGGCCGCCACAGTAGCAATATTTGCTCAATGAATGGAAAAAGCCGCAAATCTCACCTTTGGGTTACTCCAGTCGGACCTGCCCTTCATCCCTTGATGCGACTGATGGATGTGATCCAGCTGGACAACGGTTGGACGTCTCCCTGCCTCGCGAGTTCGAACGTTCAAGTTCAAGATTCCGAAGGTTTGACGAACACAGTCATCCTTGGTAGTTCGGCCGACCCATGATCACAGCGACGCGACCCTGGCTTCAGGTATTGAGTTACTCGGGGCTTCCGATGCAAAGTATGTTGCAAGAGTGGAGGAGCGGGCCGTTGGCTCGAGGCGTTTTTTGCATGGCGCTAGCTGCCGGAGAGTGCCAATAGCAGCTTCGTGGACAAGATGGAGCGAGTCTACGCTTCGGATGCCCCGAGAGATGGATCAAAGCGGCCGTTCTGATTGCCCGATGGCATGTGACTGTTCCACAAAGCTGTGCGACATTGCGTTGGAGGGGGCTAAGTGCTGACGCCGACCAGCGGGTGCTGGAGACGGAGGGTCGGAAGAGTCTGCTAATGGCTGCAGCGACGCGACGGGATTGAGGAGATCAGCATGGTCATGTAGTCAGCAGAGCGTGACAGAGAGGGACCAGAGAGTGAGAGTGGTGCATCTGGCGACGCAAACAGAGGATGAGAGCTGACTCGCGGGTAGGAAGCGGAGGGCGGGTGCGGAACTAAGCGAGAGCGACAAGACATGGCTGCTTAGCCTTGCGGGGCTGGAGCTAGATCGCTCCTTCCCTGAATATCGCTGTACTGGTGCCTGGCAGCGCCCGTCCGCATCTCCCGAGCCTGCAGGAATTCGCAGGGCCTTTGCGCAAGTCTTCACGTGTCCGGCCCCCGCATGCGAGCTGACAGGATGAGGTGGCCGGCCTGGTGCCGAGTTCCTGGGTGACAGGAAGGCCACGCACCGGCGCAGGGATAGGCAGGGCGCTGGCGGCGTGGGGCGCTTCGCATCCCGCACGCGACTGCAGAACAACAAATCCCAGCTCTCCAAGGCCCTGTCCGCTGCCCGCACCGCCTGCTCTCTGCCGCGTTGCTCTGTTCGCTCCAGACCCCCGGCACACCGCGCAATGGCCGCCGACGACACCTCCTCCACCAAGGGCCGGTGGGAGCGTGCCCTGGGCGTCGTCGACTCGTGGGGGGAGACGGCGCGCTACCAGGACTTTCCTCATTACTCGTCGCGAGACTCCACCGCCTCGTCCTCCTCGTCCGGCGAGTCCTCCGCCTCGTCGGGCGCCGCCGATTCCTACCTTCTACCTGACGATGAGCGCGAGCCCGAGCGCCTGGACTTCTGGGGGCACACCTTCGTGCAGACGCTCGACGGCGCCCTGTATGCCGCCCCGCTCGTCCAGGAGGATCTCGAGCTCGTCCTGGACATCGGCACCGGCACCGGCATATGGGCATTAGACTTCGCCGACACCCATCCCGACGCCCAGGTTCTTGCTTTTGATATCAAGCACGTGCAGCCTAGCTGGTATTACCAATTTTTGGTCTTCTGTCCTCTTTCCGTTCCATGATGTTTTGCTCCACTGTACTCCTCTCTATGTCTTCCTGTCTCCTTGCTCTCAATCGTGACAATACATCGATTCTGATCCGCCCAATCTCGCCATACACAGGACATCACCGAACTGCAAATTCTTGGTGACCGACGCCGAAGAAGACTGGCCCTTCGAGGATGACGCCTTCGACTTCGTGCACGCCCGCTATCTGTACCCGGCCATCACCGACTGGCCGCGGCTGTGGCGCCAGTCGTTCACCTGCCTCAAGCCCGGCGGCTGGGTCGAGCATCAAGAGGACTCGGCCATGTTCTGGTCCGACGACCCGGGCTTCGAGAACTCGCGCACCAAGTACTTCGCCAACCAGATCGAGTACGCGTCCAAGAAGATTGGCAAGAACTTCCGCATCGCCGCCGAGCAGAAGGACCGCATGGAGGAGGTTGGCTTCACGAACGTCGTGCAGAAGCTGTGCAAGGTGGGTCACGATCCTACTACACCGCACTATACCCCTTTGAGAGGCCCTTTCTGACTCGCGCCCAGATACCCATCGGCACGTGGGACGAGAACCAGCTGGACCTGGGCAAGCGCATGCTGCTCGTCGTGCTTGAGGGCATTGCGCCCACGGCCGTTCCCGTCTTCACCCGCGTCCTGGGCTACGACAACGACGAAATCGAGGCGCTGCTTGACGAGGTGAGAGCTGAGTTTCTGAAGCAGGAGTACCGGGTGTATTTGAAGTTTTACTATACTTACGGCCAGAAGCCGCCGGTGTCGGACTCGGAGTAAGAATAGGCGGTCGGTAAAATGGGAGGAAAGGATTCTTTAAGTACATGTATTATACTCTGGCCCGTTCTTCTTGACCTTCTCCCGCTTGTCTATTTTTTTTTCCTTGTTGTTTCAGAAGTTTACATACAGCAGTGGACGCGTCATTCCTACTATCCACACGAATCCATATTTTTTATTATCAAATCACCAGCCAAACCCCCTCTTGCGACGGGGCCAATTGCTCCTCAGGTTTTCATTTCACCTGCCCCGCCTCACGTTTAATTTTTTCAGCCTTGTTTCCACCCACCCATGTGCGGCCCTCGGCACATGCCGCACCGGCATGCCTGTTCCTGTCTCTCACTTCCTCTTTCCCTGTCCGGTCTTGCAGCCGACCAGACGGCCGGATCTGCTGTCGTCTTACCCGCGTGCACGCCCGCGCAGCAAGAACGGAAAAGACTGGGATGGGGATCCTGCCAAGAAGCGTGCGGGCGTAAGGTCGCATGCAACCCGAAACAAAACACCTGCAGGTTAAAACGAACAGGACTGGCAAACGTCCTATTGTATGCCTATGTAATGCCTGTCAGGCGATGTCGGAAGTAGGGTAAGCCTTGCGGGGGCGGCGTCGCCGCGGCGGCGGCGGCGGGCTCAAGCCACTCCCGTTGGCGGAAATGGGCGGGCGCCGGCTGCCCGCGTCCCGTCCCGTCCCATCCATGGTTTGTTGTTGGCCCGCCTTTGGTTACCAACAAGTCGGGCGGCGGGGTTTTTGATAAATCCAAGCAGCTTTTCTGAAACTTTCGGCCCCGCGGACCGGCGCCGATGGTCGATGCGCGCCCGCGATGTGCAGCAGGGAGGGATAAACGTCCGAACCACTTGCCTGCTGGGTCTAGGGAAGAGAAACCCTACTCATTGGTCCCAACAGCCATCAAGGCTGGGGGGTACTATAAGCAAGAAGCGCAGTCCCTTTTTTTTTCACCTTCCTTTTCTCGTTTCGGTTCAAAAAGGATCGGTCGATAAAAGATGTGAAACAAGAAACCCTTCCCAACTTGATTTTTTTTCCCGCCTCTCATCTTTTCGGCGACCTCGCAGACTCCACGCTGCTCTCCTCGTCGGTCTTGTTCGGCTTGACATCCTGATACGTCAGCTCGAACTCCTCCTCGACCAGGATCCCACCCTCGTCGCTGGGTCGGCCGTTGCTCCCCGCTGCATCGCCGCCGGTGGCCCGACTGCGCCCCGCAGCGGTAGTGCCGGACAGGTAGCCGTGACCGACATCGGTAGTGGTGGTGCCGCCCGGTCTCGAGCGCGAGCGCGAGCGCGAGCGGTTGGAGACGGAGCGCCAGGCGGACGGCAGGAGGCCGACGAGGACGGGGAGCGAGGCGGTGAGCAGCCCGAAGGTCAGGTCGACGAGGGTCCAGGTGAGGATGCCGGTGTAGCCCCCTGTTGGTTGGGTGTCAGCCATTCGCGCCTTTAATCTGCTGCCACCAGGGAAGGGAAGAGAGAGAAAAAAAAAAAAAAGAATAGACAGCAGGCAAGAAGACTGTAGGATGGATGAGGGGGTCAAGGGGGATTCGTACAGGTTACGTCCAGCGAGATCTGTTCCTGAGCGAGCTGGCGCAGCACGCTGCCGATGGCTGAGACGGCCCCGGTGGAGAAGACGAAGTAGAGGCGGACTTTGGTTTTGATGGGCAGCTTGACCTTCCACAGGATGATGATGGGCGTCATCAGCAGGCAGAAGTCCATGACGACGTGGATGATGCTGAGCACGTTGGAGATCTCGGCCGTGCTCCAGCACGTCGGCGTCGTCGCCAGCTTGCCCGAGTAGACCTTGTCCCACATGGCCGCCGGCGGGTTGCATTGGAAGCAGGTCCAGAAGAGTGCCAGCAGCGTGTACGCCGTCAGCAGGAAGAGGAAGACGTCGTTGAGGTAGCGCCAGATGCGCGACGTCATGCTTGTTAGCCGCCGGTTGAAGAGGCTGATGCTGAGCTTGATGAGGCCGACGGAGGTGAAGAAGAGAATCTTGCAGACCACGCCGAGCTGACATTAGGGCTGGTGTTAGAAATGGGCGAAGGGTTGATCTAGCGAAAGGTGAGGGCGTACCCAGTTGAATACGTTGTATTCCTCGTAAGTGACATCCCAGGTATGATGTCCGCCTCCTCCGTGAGTAACCATGGCGATTTGAATGGCTGGATAGGCAATTGCCATGATCTAGCATTGATAGTCAGTACATCAACTGATGGTTTATTGTGTTGAAGTGTAGACGTACAGCTCCTGGAATCAACATCCAGTCATCAGCGCCCCAGCGCAAACCAGTGCGAAAGAGCCGTAGGGACAGGCGAGCAACTGTCACAGTGACCATGACAAAGATGCAGACAGACATGCCGGCAATGATGCTTGCTCTCTTCTCTTCGTACTGGTAGCCTTCCGGACGTTTGGGGAGAAGGTTGTAGCCCTTGTCGGCGTCGAATTTGCCATCCATATGAACGGCCCGCAGCATTCCCTTGACAATCCAATAGTCAATGTTGCTTGCGGGTGGCGAGCCGATGAGGGCCGACCCCGACGTCGACCCGTGCGATGTGGAATTGTTAGACATGGTTGCAGCAACGGGTAGAGAGCGAGTGATCTACCACAAGCTTGCAAGAGTGCCCAAAGGGAAGTAGAAGTGCCGGAGGGCCATCGGGCAATAGGTACATCTATTATTTCTCAAAGTCACGGTAGGGTCCCCACAAAAGGGTTTAATGTGCGAAAGGACGGCAATGCTTTTTCTGCGCCGTGTTAGAAAACGTAAGGCTAGCTGCGAACTATTTCCGGCCAGCGAGTCGCATGGGTCCGAGAGAATCCGAATCACCAGGAATTCCCAGTCTGGCCTTCTCCACAGGGTGTCAGAAATGCATAATGGACTGCCTGAATGATTCATTCGGCACGTGGGGGATATTCGCGAGGGGCGATCCGGGTCCGACACCATGGTAACAGGACACGGCATGCGTTCGTACGCGTGGCCACGCGAAGATGATACGGCCGGTTCAAAGTATTCGCGCAGCTTGATGGTTAGGGTAGCGTCGCCGTAGCGGCCCAGCAGCAACGTCGGGTAGAGACCTAAATCTCGACCGGCCGGCAAATGCAGAGGTTGGTCGGCAGTGTGTTAATATCGGGAGATCGCAGGGATAGACAGCGGGGCGGCGGTCGTTCGATGTCTGGCAAGATCCGTGAACGGTAGCAAGCGAGATTGACGGACAAGGGGCGGCTAGCTGCCGGCCTTGCCAACAGTTGCGGCACAGGAAGGGAATAGCGGGGGCCTCGGTCGTCGGACCTTCGTCTAAACGCCGTTGGCCGCTCCGTACTTGCGTCGTAACACGGCAAAATCGGAGTCTGAAAAAGCACAAGGTCTCGTGCTGAATGCTGTCTGAGACTCCCTGGCAGCGCGTGTAACGGCAATGCAGAGGCGTCGTCGATTCACTTCAACACCATCACCTCTCGCGATGCAGGCGGTGACGGCGGGGTTTTCCTGCTCGCAACAAGCTCCACGAACACCCGAGAGCCCGGACATTCTTACGGGCCCGGATCACTTCCCGCTCCTATAGGCCTATCTGCTTGCCAATTTAGAACGCGGCGGTCGGCGGATCTATGCAGCTACTCGTCCGCTCTCTTCGCTAAATAACCACGCTGTCTCCCTATGCTCAGAGCCTCTGCTCACCTCTGCTTGCCCAATTCGACGTACCGCCTCCTTAATTTTTAATCGCCACAGCGTTTGCACTCGCCGCAATGGTGCGTTTCAACGGCGTTGTTTCAACGCTGCTTTCCGGATCCGTGCTTCTGGACAGTTCCCTGGCTGCTGGCACGAGCAACTGCGAGGGAGTCAATGCCATTTCGCCGGCATGCAAGTCAAACGAGAGCCTTCACTACCGGGACTTCTTCTACGTCGGTGGTAGATATGTGAACACGGCGTCCGGCAACATGACATATGACCAAATCTATGTCGAGAAGCTTACCCCGGCGGCTGGCGTGAGGCAGCCGAACCCCATGGTCTTCTTCCACGGCGGAGGTAAGTTTCCGCACCCCAGACAACCCAATTGCCGTTGTGGCTTTCATGCTAACCTCAAACAGGTGCTACGGGAACGGTAAGCTACGCCTCCATCGATAACTTTCACTCATGCTCACGGCATCGCTTATACAGACATGGCTCAACACTCCCGACAACCGCAAGGGCTTCGCCTCCTATTTCCTAGACCAGGGCTACCAGGTCTACCTCCTTGACCAGACCTCGGTAGGCCGCGGAACCGAGGAAGACCTGGAGCATTTCCCCATGCGTTTCGGGTCGACAGCCGAGATCAGCCAGAAGGGCTTCACCGCGCCCGAGCTCACCAACGCATACCCGCAGTCGCAGCTTCACACGCAGTGGCCGGGCACCGGGCTGCGGGGCGACCCGTACTTCGACGCGTTCCAGGCCAGCCTGCTGCCGCTGACGACGAATCTGACGGCGCAGGAGCTGTCGATGCGGGCGTCGGGCTGCGCGCTGCTCGAGCTGATCGGGCCCTCGTACCTCGTCTCGCACTCGATCGGCGCCCTGCACCCCATCCTGCTGTCCAACGACTGCCCGCAGCTGGTGGCCGGCAACATCAACCTCGAGCCCGCCACCATCCCCTTCCAGAGCTACACCGGCAACACCACCTCGGCCGTCGGCCGCACCAGCGGGCGCCCCTGGGGCCTCACCAACACCCACATCGACTACGAGCCCGCCATCGCCTCGGCCGATGAGCTCGAGACCGTGTCGCTCGGAGAGGACACGCTCGCCGAGCGCAGCTGCCTCATGCAGGTCGAGCCCGCCCGCAAGCTGCCCAAGATCGCCTCCGTGCCCTACGTCGCCCTGACCGGCGAGGCCAGCCCGCACATGACGTACGACCAGTGCGTCATTGGCTACTTGGAGCAGGCTGGTGGAAAGCCCGAGTGGATTAAGCTGGGTGAGATTGGCATCCACGGCAACGGGCACTTCAGTTTCTTGGAGTTGAACAACATGGAGATTGCCGCTGTGGTTCATGACTGGATGCAGAAGAGGACTTTCTCCGCATAGGAGGGATGATTCAGTGAGTTTAATGAATTGATCCGTTACCGAAAGGAAGATAGTATGGAACAGATTTCGATTTTCTGTGTAATGGCTGGTTTGGATACTGAGCCTTGTCCTGATTAGTCTCGTTCTTGTCTGGCTCGTCCAGATGTCTGCTTACCAGCCAGAAGGCACCCAGTGATCACGGCACAACTGGTTCAACCCAATCATGCCCTCGCCTTATTGCCCGTTGGCGATATCCATATGTCTAGGACGCAATGCAACACGCCCGGCGCATACGTCTTAACCCTTTCCACATGCTCGAGCTTGACGTCCTCGACACCCACACCTTCCCCCAAAACAACCCCATCTCCACCACATCTCTCAGCCTTTACCACTCCCCAAATTCTCCGCACCTCCGTAACAACCTCATCCGCCTTCTTTCCAACCTCGCCCTCACCAAAATTCTCGTGCAAATGCACCCACCCACCCATCTCCGGATCCAACACCCTCACCGCCGTCTCCCAAGCGCCCCTGGACGTCGGCAGCAATCCACCATTCACATGCCTGATCGGCGGCAGCCTCTCCCTCAACCTCTCCACCCTCTCCGCCGCGTAGACGTTCGACTCGCGAAACACCACAAAATCACTCCCGAGCCCATCATCCGTCACCTCCTCCCCCTCCCCGACAACCCTCACCGCCCACCCATTCATCCCAGCCCCCCTCCTCAACCCCTCCACGCTCCACGGATTGATCTCCCACCCCAGCACCGCCCGCACCCCGGCCTTGCGGTACGAAAACGCAAAGTACCCGATCCCCGCGTACAAATCGACCGCCGTGCATCCTGCCATTTTCTTCCTCCTAACACCGCCACCACCACTGCCCTCCTCCTCCCCTGCATCCTCCTCGCCCTGCACCACCCTCACCGCCTCCGCAACCGAAGCCAGCCCCAGCACCCGCGCCTTCTCCTTGACGTTGCCGCGGCTGAACATGGTGTGCAGCGGCGCCCACGTCTGCGCCACGCCGTTCTGCCGCGCCGTGGCCCAGAAGGCGGCGTCGAAGTCGCCGGGGCCGGGGGTGTGCGTGGTGGTGGTGGAAGGGAGGAGGCGCGGGCGGAAGGAGCCGTGGAGAGGCGTGAGGGCGGTGGGGGAGCGGAGGATGTTGTTGTTGTTGTTGTCGTTGGGGTGGGGTTGTTGGTCCGACGTGGCGGTACTGGCGGCGGCGGTGTGCAGGGCGATTGGCGCGTTGAGCGCGATGTGCGTGACGGAGAGGTGCTGGGCGACGTGGGCGAGGAGGTGTTGGAAGGTCGGGTCGTTGCTGTCGAGGGGTTGGTGGGCGGAGAGGAGCGTGGTCCAGGAGGGACGGTGGAAGGTGTGCGCGGGGAGGAGGAGGAGGGGCGGGTAGATGGAGTAGGTGCCTGGGAGGTCGGCGGCGAGTTGTGCGGCGGTGAGAGAGAGAGCGGACAGGGTTTCTACAGGAAGAGTGGAGAGGGCAGAGTGGAAGGCGGCGCGGAGAGGGTTGTTCGGTTGTGTTGTTGGTGTTTGTCCAGATTCGTTGCTTGGGAGGTGGATTACGAAGACGTTGTGGAGCGCGTCCGGAGTCAGGCGGGATTCGAGAGCGGATGTGAGATCTTCCAAATGCGCTTCGATGGTGGCTGCACCTGATCCGTTGGTGGGTGTTGTACTGTGTGCACGGGACAAAAAGGGTATTATAAACCACTTCCCCGAGTTAAGTCTTCGATCTCGCGCGGAAGGGTCATCTTGTATACTCTCTGGAGTATACGGTATAATCTTCCTGCTCTTATCCAAGATCTGATGCTCCTCCAAAAACGTCTTGATAGTTTTGACATTCTGGGCTGGCACTACCAGGGCATGGTGACCATTGGAATCGAAAGAGTGCGCCATGAAATAGGGCTCTTGACTTCAATTGAACGGAGATGATTTTGAGGTGATGAGGTTTCACAATTGCGACCTGGACAGGTAGACACTAATGTCGACAGGAAAATTTCTTCTTCCGCGGCAAACTTCCCTACGAAGAGGAGTATGGCACTTTGAACTTCTACCGTCAGTCACCTTGCTGTAAGAAGAAACGAGGGAAAGAGGAATTGCTCGAAATGAAGATTGAGATGAAAAGAGGCGATAGTGTCAAAGAGTGAGAAAGCACATGGAGTTGCTGGCCCGCCGAAAGCACCGGATATATGCCGAGGATTTGCCTCATGCCATGCATGAGGCACGCTCGTTATCACGATGCGAGGGCATCCAAGCCGTTCAACACTAGCATAGGTTAGAGTCTTCTTACAGCTGTTTCGCGACAACACACCTTGAGAAGCCTGTGGTACCAGTAACGCCAGAAAATTCCGGCCGCGGTTACACCGGTTCATGCCCGATCTTACATTGGCCGACGCTAAGGATTGACGTATGTTCGGCCTACGTCATTGGCTCGGTTCATGCAGCCACTGCTTCCTTGTCTGGCTGGGCCGTTACATATCAACCTTAGCATCCACGAGCCAGCTCTTCCCCGCACTTACAGCTTCCTTCGAGTTTCGTCAAATGCACCAACAGCTATTTATTCCTCGAATCATCCAAGTAGAGGACCTCCATGTCATCAACAACTCCATCCAAATCGAATTCCTCTCCTTCACTTGTCAAACCCACTCATGAACACCTAATGAGTTACCGTATTGCTCGTGGTGAACAAGGTGTGCTGACCTTCGAGCCGTATAAATCCATCCTCCTACCACTATGGCGCTTTCGAACTCCAGAGATTGCCCGGAAAAGCTCCAAGGACCTGTGGGAGCGATTTGAGCAGTACAACAAAGAAGATGACTTCGTCGGGATGGATATGTGCAGGAAATTTATCCAAATGGTATGAAGAGTATCGGGAAGCAACAATAAAGCAACGCCGGAGAAGGCTCCTTTGCTTGAAGCACCATCCAAAACTAATACATGGGTCAATAGGGAATGACGCGCGCAAAACGCTACGCAAACCATGCCGGTGGACGCAAATACAACAAGAATAGCGGCACCGAGCTTCCCAAGAGTTCAACTCACAAGGATGCCAAGGACAAGCTTGAGGCCTCCGAGATATTCCAAGAAGCATGGAACCGATGCCGGGCACATGAGGGATATCAGCAAAAGAAGGGAAAATTCATGAAGGAACAAAAAGCATGGGATAAGCAAATGAAGCAGGAAAAGAAGAATCAAGATTGATTTTGTCCAAGGTATCCAACAAATAACGCCAAGAACTCCAATAACTTATTCCAGCGGGGACTATTTCATAGAACAGGCTGACGAGCAGACAGTGCTGTCGAATCATGTCGAGGTTTTGGAAGCATCTTCCGTCGCGTGGATCTGAGGCACTTTAGTCTCCACGCATTTCCAGCTCTCTAGCTTACTTACGGCTTCGGCGAACGATATCCACTCGCTGATTCCTTTCGAGTACGCATCCTCAGTCTCGTCTGGCACAACCTCGTGTCCCCAAACCACCACTTCGTCAAATTCTCCAACCTCTTCCATCAGGCGCACCTCGATACGCTCATCTTCCTCTTCTTCTTCTTCTGCCTCCGCTCCGCGGTTGCCTTCGGATTGCGGGAGAACCTTGTTCGTATTGCTCAAGACAGAACCTGTATTCGCATCAGCCTCTACGCTCATGCAATTACAGCTTTTTCGTCGCACCTCTGTAGCCGTCCGGGAGTTGAACTTTGCGACCGCGAAGCTTGCGACCGCGAAAATGGGCGGTCTGCTTGCCATCTACGGAACAGTCTCAGCGTTGCTTTCTCCGACCACTTGTTCTACAACGCACCATCTTCCTCGTCCGGTCGCCAATACCGCTCAGCAGCATTCACAGGACCATCGTGTTCGATTCGGCAAGGCAGCAGGTTTGGCGTGCATTTCCCGGAATGTTGGGACGATCGCTGGACAGACAGCATGGTGGACAGTGGACGGCGTCGCAGGTGTTGAAGGATGCGCAGGGCGGAAGACGCGTCAAAGCAGATCGACGCGTCGGACGCGTTCCGGGCGCACGGGCGCGATCAGCAATCTCGATAAGATAAGCACCGATCGGCCAGGTCCCATGTCACAGCGCCCACCTATCGTCTCACCACCGCGACACCAACTGCTGCCCGATCCGAGCGAGTCCTGAAGACCTATATTGACCGGCATCCTGCTCGAGACATGCATGGACGGAAAAGAGGCTGACACATGGGTATCGTCGCAAATCGGCGTGGGCGGATACGTGCTCGGTACATCGGTCGTGAACATCGAAGAAGCTCCCCGCAATCGCCGGTCGCTGTGCCTGCAGGGATTAACCGGAACGCCTCTCATCCGCTGCCTGCGACAGCACCACAACTGTCGCAGCATACCATCGATCACCATGACTGTCAGCAAACGCCACTCTCTGTGGCTCTCGTATGGAATTTCCAAGAAGTACGGTATCCGAGCAACCGGCGATTTTGAAAGGCTCCGCCCCGAGCCCTGATTCCGCAAACGTCATTGACGCGCTCCAAACGGTATGGCTTGCGTAGAGCAGAGACAGCACTCTCCGCCAGTCTACGCCCGATACGACGAATAGCCCACCTTTCTGGTTGCTCGCCGCACCTCTCACTCAGCAATTGCCCCACCAGTCATGCTGCAACCCGGGGTTGTGTCTGTCCGCCGCGGACCTGTGCCAGACCAGGCCTCCGAGGCGCCCTAGAATATATGCGGCCCCGAGTACCCTTTTTTCCCCGCCAATCTTCTTTCCAGCCGCACCGTCATCTGCGTTCTTTCTCTTCCACAGTGCCTTTCTTGCTCCGCGTCATTGTTGTGAGAGCTTCTTTGTATCGCGCCCGTTCTGTCTCTCACGTCGCTGCCCCGCGACAACGTCCCACGCCTGTTGCGCTATATCCGCGGGATCAGGACCCTTGTCCGAGCTCGAATAAGTCTTCGTCATAGCAGAACTTCTCCGGTCACCTCAATTCGTGCGCATATTCTGTGGCGAGCCTCGACGCGATTTTCACTTGAGGACCGAAGCCTCCACTTTCAATGGCAATCATAACCCCCCTTGCGTCGCGCTTTAATGCGCTGCGCAGCTATGCTGGTAACGCAGCCTGGTCTCCGCTCGTGACATTGTCGCGAAGCGCCGTCATGTCGGTCCTGACGCGCATGCGGAAGGGTCGCCTGCAAGTCGTGGATGCGGATGGAAAGGAAACCATTTGTGGAAGCATTGAGAATCGGGCTGGTCTACCCCAGACCGTCTTGCGCGTACACAATGACGCATTTTGGGTGCGAATGATGCTTTTTGCGGATATGGTACGTCTTGCGCCAGTTGCCGTCAGGATGTAGTCCACACTAACCTTTGTGCAAGGGTTTCGCAGAGAGCTACATGCTAGGCGAAGTTTCATGCCCAAATCTAACCGCTTTTTTTGAGGTATACCAGCAACCCTCAAAATAATGCTTCTCTCGTTGACACAGTGACGCAGTTGTTTATTCTAAATCGCGAAGATCTCTCAAATGGCTCAACAATCACGTCTACAATCAGCACAAATATTGCAGGCCTAGCACGAGCCACGAACACCCTTTCCAACGCACGCCTAAACATTGCCGCACATTACGATATCAGCAACGACATGTTCGCCGCTTTCTTGTCCCCTGACATGACATATTCGTGCCCAATATGGCTTCCCAAGTCGTCACCGCTCGCCGCAGATGAGACTCTGGAGGCAGCACAGATGCGGAAGTTGGACCGCTTCATCAACAATGCTCATATCAAGGCGGGAGACCACGTGCTTGAGATTGGCACCGGCTGGGGGAGTCTCGCCATTCGCGCAGTACAAACAACCGGCTGCCGGGTTACTAGCCTGACCCTGAGCACGGAGCAAAAAGAACTCGCCGAGGAGCGTATCAGAGAGGCAGGCCTCGAAGACCGGATCGAAGTGTTATTGTGCGATTACCGTGCCCTCCCTCCTCCGCAGAACGAGAATGGGGCCTACGATAAGATAATAAGCATTGAGATGCTAGAGGCCGTGGGAAAGGAGTTCCTTGTCACATATTTCGAATGCATCAACAGGCTGCTGAAGAAGGACGGCGGCATCGCGGTCTTCCAATGCATCACAATGCCGGAAACAGTAAGTTCATTCATATACTCTTACAGCAGAACAAGCATCCTTGTGACGCATGGCTACTCCTCAAATCTTCTCGCCCAAGTATACTGACAGTCACTCTAGCGTTACGATGCCTACGCCGCCTCTGATGATTTCATCCGCCGCTACATCTTCCCCGGCGGCCATCTCCCCACCGTTTCCCAACTCGTCGCCTCCATCAATGCCGGAAGCCGCAAGGCGCTGATCGTCGACAACATCGAGAACATCGGCCCGCACTACGCAAAAACGCTGCGGCTCTGGCGCGAGGATTTCATGAAGAACTTCGACGAAAGCATCCGCCCCGCATTGCTCCGCGACAGCGAAAAGCGGGGACAGATCATGGGCAAGAAAGATGTCGAGGTTTTCAGGCGGAAATGGGAGTATTATTTCACCTACTGCGAAGCTGGGTTCCGCGCAAAGACACTGGGAGATGTGATTATTACGGTTGGAAGAGAGGGCGCAGTAGAGATGATGGAGGAGGTGCCTCTTTAGTTGGTGGCCTTCCGGTCTGAGCGAGGCTTGTACATGTCACTTTCGAATTGGGGTTGAAGAACGGGAAAGTAATGAGGACGTGAAGCGGATAGAGAATTACCTTTGTGGTTTCAACGCATGTAGGCTTGTTCAGTCACTCTCATCTCGGTCATTCCATAAGCGCGGCGTTATTTGTACACATTCTGGTGTTATTGGTGTTCTCACTGTTGTTCTCCAACCAGCTTCTCATTAATAGTATTGCATATAGACTCCCCGTTCTTTTTCTGCATGTTGCTATGCTGTACTGATCAATTGCTACATGCAGGCCAATGCACCTAAAAGAACTCTATTGAAAGTCGTCTATCTAGAAGTGGCCGCTTCCTTGCTCTCTTCTTTCAGAGATGTGCACGAGCTTCTTTACAAGCCTCCAGATCAGGTAGTCGTCTGGGCGGAGAGATAGACTCCCAAGCTGCCATGAATTTCACAAGTGCCTCCTCTCGATGACTGGGTGCCACGGCCTGCAATCCGTAGGGTCGTCCACTGCTTGCTATGTACCCCAATGGAACTGAAGCCATGGGTTAACCTACGATTCAAAATCAGTCAGTCCGTCAGATATCAGTTACTGAACCGCAACTTACGCGCGCCCACAGAGACTCCAGCAAAGAAGCTATCCCCGCAACACACGACTACGTCAACTCCGTGTTCCCGAATAGCTTTGTCAACCCCTTCTTCAGCTGCCAATTTTCGACAGTGCTCCAACAGGGGAGCCACCTCCTCGTCCGGCCTCGACTTGTCGATTGCGCCCAGAAGGCCGTTCTGGTGCGGACAATAATCTGTCGAGGTCTTAGCAGAAGCATTTGGAAAGGAAGAGGAAATCTGATTTACCCGGGTCGAACTCAAGGTCGGGGTGCTGCTCGTTGAACTTGATGACATCCTCCAACGTTCGGACTTCGGAGTACTTCAGATCTTTCAGGTAGCGATAAATCCCGTTCTTTGACACGCTATCTGTACGGAGTCAGCAGATATACGAAAACGGTCTCCATAGACCAAATGCGAGTGTGGGAACGCTGCTCACGCACCCAGCGCCCGGAGGTTGGGGCGCTCACTGATAATCTCATCCATCAGGTCGTCGACATTGGTGTCTCCGATCATGTACTGTTCCGGCGGCGTGATGTAGACATCGACCACTTTTGCGCCATGCTTTCGCAGGCTCTCCTTCGCTTGGGCATATTCTTTGGCCTGGTAGATATTAGCGCAAGAGCCAATCCGTTGCACTGCGATCATACCGTCTGCTCAAGATACTTTGGGTCTTGAACTTGAGTGTCCTTGGGCAAGCGCCACTGCTCTATGTCTACAAACCCGACTGCAATCTCCTCAGTCTTCGCGGATTCTGCTTCTGCTGCGAGCGAGCGGTTCTTTCCAGAAGATCTGAGCGCATCAGATGCCATGGCAACATCCAACACGCTCTTTCCCATGGCTCCGATGGTATCAAAGCAGGCGGTGAGATGGAAAACGCCGTCCAGAGACACGGAGCCGGGCGTGAGCTTCAAAGCGTAGAGGGCGGCGGCGGCGGCAGGCGAAACAACGGATCCCGTCGTCTCGGTTCCCAGGGAAAGCGGACTGAAGCCGAATGCTACACCGACCGCGGAACCAGTGGAAGAGCCGCGGGGATTCTATGAGGTTAGGAATGGGCATCTTGGCGGTGGTGGAGCCGTCGACTTACCGTCTCGCCTCGTCTCTTCTCACCAAGCTTATATCCACTGGGGATATAGGCGGGCTGGCACATGCCTCCCACAGCTGACCAGCCAGCAGTACCTTTCTTGCCGGCAAATTCAGTCATGTTCGTTTCCCGAGGATAATGAGGCCAGATTCAATCAGCTGAAAATATGATTAGCTTCGGTGAACACGTCGAGCTCGCTACTGACCTTGTCAACAACAGTTGAATTTCCAGATGGACATGATTCCAAGAGCGCATGCGATCCAAGCGTCGTCGGCATGCCCAACTCGACGCTTGTAACTATGGAATCCTTGAGAAGGATGGGTATGCCATGGAGCGGGC
This sequence comes from Lasiodiplodia gonubiensis, assembly GCA_009829795.1. Taxonomy (NCBI): domain Eukaryota; kingdom Fungi; phylum Ascomycota; class Dothideomycetes; order Botryosphaeriales; family Botryosphaeriaceae; genus Lasiodiplodia; species Lasiodiplodia gonubiensis. The sequence goes on along the minus strand of RHKH01000068.1, from coordinate 10,499 downwards.
CTCGAATGTTTCCAGCGGAACGCTCCTCATCGAGTGTCGCAACTTGCGCCAGGAGCTGGAATTTGGATGGAGTGTGAAGAATCGCGCGGCATTTGGCGCCAGTGATGTTGTGTTTGGAGATTTGGGAGAGATACTCGGTGACAATTTGGACGCTTTTCACAGTACCTGCTTCGAGAAGTTGGCGAAGGTCGCTAGCGGTAGCTGTCAGGACGTTGAATAGCGGTTCAGGGTTTGGGGCAGCCATTGCGGGTGAGAGTTGCGCCAACGAGTGCCCGGCCACTCCCATTTCATGCCCTCGCTACCTGATAGCGAGGGCTGCTGCCTGGATGTCAAACGCGAGTCAGACAGCGTCACGCTATCAGCACGAAAATAAAGGCAGTTTGATGTGTTCCGGTTCGTGCAGGACGGCTTCACCGGAAGTCTGGCGTTCTGAAACAGGGTGCTTGCCCCAGCTATTTCTGACTTCAGCTCATAAGGCATGCGCGACCCGACCCGGCCGGGGGCCCACTCCTGTATACACGTGAAATTTGGTTTGAACGACAAGTGCAGAAATGACCAAGAGAAAGCAGCGAAATACATGGTCTTTTGGATCGGAGGCTGGCTCACCTTACTTTACAACCCTGTTGCCCCCACCAAAGCAGAAATTGACAGCCTTCGCATCGCCTCGAAAGGCTTTCAGATTGAGAATCAACCATTCGCACAAACAAGCCGGCCGTTTTCTGAGATCCTGGGTGTGTTCGACGTTCATTCAGAACTGAAGCCTGAGACAGATGACTCCGATGAAGATCAGTTGAGGAACGAAACAGTCCACATGGTCGCTACTCTGCAGCCCTCCTTCCTCGAAGCATCGATATTGACTACAATTGGAGATCTGGAGATTTGCTGGGTAGATTCACTGAGCCTGCACCTCACCTTTGAGCCTTCTGGAAAACTGTATTTGTTCCGGCTTCCATCGTTTGCGCGAATGCAGTCCGGTGGAAATTCAATCTTGATCGTGTGAGTGTCGGCTTTCCCCAACTCCGACAATGCAGCTTACTTCTGTAGAATCTTGAAAAGTATGGGTGACCACGACAGTGAAGAGACGGGAATCCTATGCGACGGCCTTTACGATGAGATCAAAAGCAGCTACAGCGTCATGTTTGGTTGTTGTTCAAAGACACGGAAGCTTTATCGTGGAAAGGAAAGACGCAAAGCAGCTGTCAATTCCAGGCATGTTGATTCACTTTTGGATGAAGCATGCGGATATGGCTCGAGGAAATGGAGATTGGTGGCATGGGAACCCCGGTTACGAACCATCGATGATTCCATCCCTTTCCCGATAGCGATCGGGCAATGGTCCATTCGTCGGTGTGGCCCTATCCCGTCAAGCATGGATGCCACCTGCTTCCCACTGGCTAAGAATGTATTGCGCCACAGAATCGTCTCAAATAGGAAAGTGGGGCAACAGTGTAAGCGCGAAACTGACAAAATGTAACAGCTCGTAGCCAACCCAACTCAGACCCGGCAACGTCCCCAGAAACCCCATTTACACGTCAGTCATGGAGCATAGCGACAGTTGCACGACTTGCAAAGATCTCTTGAACCGCCCCACTCTGGACGACTGTCCAACGGTCGCAGACATACGCCGATCATCAGATCAATGCGCCCGGTGCTCCATCCTCTGGCGAGGTGTCTACAGACTACATGGGAACGACCAGAGTTTCCCGCAGATGCTTGAAGAAAACCTAGCCTTCGAGCGCAACCACCAAGCTTTGAGAGCATCCGCAGGGTTTTCACATGACTCGGCGGGGAAGATCGATGTTGAATTTTACCGTGAACCCGGTATGCGAATTCTCCCTGTAAGTCCCTGTTGAGTATTTAGATGAGCGGCTAACAGTCTAAGGAAGGAGAGGAAGCGTGGGCTGGATTCAACCCGGCCCTCTCTCTGTCTGCTCAATCCTCGGACTCCAATGCGTCATTCGATCTCATCAATGATTGGCTGCACAGCTGCGACCAAAATCACAAATGCTACAAGGTACCTGATGGTCATCTGGGGCCACCTCTCCCCACTCGGTGGGTATATGTAGGCTCATCACATGAACCCCATGAGCTCAGACTGCACGAGAGTACGCACGGCCAGCAAGGGAAGTATATCGCACTCAGCCACTGCTGGGGTAAAACGCAGATCATCAGAACCCTGAAGTCAAACATAGAAGATCATAAGCAGGGAATACCTTGGTCGTCACTGTCCAAGACTTTCCAGGATGCCGTTACCATTACCCGGGGATTGGGAATCCAGTATCTCTGGATCGACTCCCTCTGCATCATTCAGGACGATGGAGCAGATTGGGAGCTAGAAGCGAGCAGAATGTGGAGCGTGTACCGGAACGCCTACCTTGTCGTCTCGGCGACATCAGCACCAGACGGGACCCGCGGGTGTTTTTCTGAGAGGAACATTTGCGTGCTTGAAGCGGAGGACAAGGACACCGCATCCTCCATTCGAGTCCTCGCGAGGAAGACGACAGACCACGGTCCATTCATGGGCCACCTGGCGTTCGGCAGCGGCTACCCCATCTTCAAGCGCGCGTGGGTGATGCAAGAGCGCTTCCTGGCATCCCGCATGCTCCACTACACCGAAGCGGAGCTGGTGTGGGAATGCATGGAGTGCTTCAACTGCGAGTGCGGCGCCGACATCAGCAAGCAGGGGGCCTGGTTCCGCGATTCGTTCAAGCCGTCCTTCGCCCTGAACTTCCGCAAGAACGACTTCCTCTCGCGGATCAACATCTGGTACCGGCTGATCGAGGAGTTCACGGCCAAGGACATCACCAAGGAGTTTGACCGGCTGCCGGCCCTGTCGGGCATCGCGCAGAGCCTGCAGTGCGCCGAGTTGGGGGCGTACATGGCCGGTATGTGGAGCTTGAGCATGCCCGAGTCGCTGTGCTGGACCCCCGTGCTCGTGATTGGGAAGCGGCCGCAAGACCTCCACCGCAGGGCACATCCGTACCGAGCGCCTTCGTGGTCGTGGGCCGCCTTGGAAGGAGACGTGCAATTCCACGATGGTCTGTTCGATGAGAGATCAACGGAGAGGGTCGCGAGGGTGGTTGATGGATGGTGCGCCCCGAGCGGACTGGATCCTTACGGCCAGGCCAAAGGAGGACATATCGTGCTCTCTGCCCCGCTTGTCAAAGCCACGGTAGGCAGCCACTCACTGGGCCTGGGTGAGTTCCTGGATGCTAGGTGGGGATCGCCTTCGGAATATTACCACCTGACAAAGGGAAACGCTACAACTCATTTTCTGCCTGATGTCCTGACCGGCGTCTCGGTGGGGCAGGAGGTCTTCTGTCTGCCATTGCTCTATACCAATAGGTCCGGAGCTCGGATGAACTGGGTGGGGCTTGTGTTGAGGGGGCCCTCCGAAAGCAAGACATCGTATACACGTATCGGTTTTGTAGACGGAGGCAACATGGAGATGGTAGAAGGTGCCTCGGAAGCTCTAATCAGGATTGAATGAGAGCCATGATCCCGGGACTCGATACATCCGCATTCCGGGGCCAGGGTATCATTCTCGGTGTAGTACCACGCTTTTTCGTGGTGCTAATGAATTTTTCCGTTCGGGACGGGAGCTTAGAAGTCTTCTACCCGTGTCTCATTTATCAGCACTTCAGACAGGAACCCGTTTGTTGTAGGTTTTTCCCGATGAAGTGAGGGCTGATTGGCTGGCGCACAGACGAGCACCAAGCAACTACGAATGATTTCCCCAAACAATTTCATTTGAGCAACAAGTGCCGGATGCCCAGCTCCGCGGCCTTCAATAAGCAATAAATTCCCAAAGGTGACGGACGAATTTACGGGCTATGGCTGGAAAGGAGCACAGCTTAAAAGCTCCAGTCCCCGCCTCGAGGGACTGAACGACCATAGCAGAGACCTCGACCGCATCACGTCCAGAAGTATACAGCACAGACAATGGCTCCAATCAAAGTCGCCATCCTCGGCGCCACAGGCGAAACGGGCACCTCCATCGTCAACGGCCTCCTCGAATCCTCCACCGCTTTCGTATGCTTCTCCCTCCTCCCACCCTCTGTCCTCCTTGCCCCAGCTCTCTAAATATCCGCCGCCGCCGCTCTAACCACCAAACATCATTCCACCATTCCAGGAAGTCACGGCCCTGATCCGTCCCGCCTCTCTGACCAAACCCAAAACCCTCGGCCTCCAGAACCGCGGCGTGACCATCGTCCCCTACGACACCTCCGCCAACGCGCATGAGCAGGACGACGACGAACAGGCCCTGCGCGGCATCGACGTCGTCATCGCGGCCGTCGGGCCGGAGGGGCTGGAGGCGCAGATGGCGCTCGCGACGGCGGCCAAGGCGGCGGGGAGCGTGCGGCGCTTCGTGCCGTCCTTCTTCGCCACGGCGGCGCCGCCGAGGGGCGTGGTGGATGTGCGAGGAAAGGTACTGGGCTCTTTTTCCATTCTTCTCTACTTTTGCTTGGACCCCCGGCTTTCCCCATGATTTGATCCGGGAGCACGGCTGATCACCTACTAACGCGCCGGCCGCTGGTGGTTATTAATAATGCTGGTGAGGTGGTCTGATACCTAAGGGTCTCCGGGCCTATGGTGCGGAGTGTTTTAGGAATTGGTCTTTGAATCTCATGCTATCACACTCCACCACCTTCCCAGCTGGGGCAGAGGGGGAAAATTCCTGAAAAGGGATTTTGCAAGGGATGTCGGCTCGAGCCTGTTCATACAGGCTTGACGCCGCCCCTGATTTTTGTTTCCTTTTCTTTTTTTTTTGTTGTTTTTGTGGTATGTACAAGTGAGCAACTGTTCGAGGTGCTGCGTGTTTTCTAATGTGACATTTAGATGCAACCCAGTATTACTAGTCTCACCAGCGAGTTCGATCTTCCACCTACGGCTCACCAGGCCTACTTCAACTCCCCCCAAGCACAGACGGGAATGAGATACCGGAGACGAAACCCCCCACCCCTGAGCGGAACTTCCACACAAATGCTAACGAAACGACCCATCCAGAAAGAAGACGTCCTCAACCACATCAAGCAGCTGGGCCTCGGCTACACCGTCATCGACGTCGGGTGGTGGATGCACGGCTTCGTGCCAGCGCTGCCGTCGGGGCGGACCGAGTACGCGCGCGTCGACCTCCTGCCGAACATGGCGCTGAACGTGCTCCCCGGCACCGGCGACGTGCCGACGGCCGTGACGGCGACGGCGGACGTGGGGCGCTTCGTCGCGCGCGTCATCGCCGACGCGCGCACGCTGAACAAGATGGTGTTCGTGTACGGCGAGGTCGTGACGCCGAACCAGGCGTACGGGTTGATGGAGCGGTTGAGCGGGGAGAGGGTCGAGCGGAGATATGTGAGTGTGTGTGTTTTGATGAAAGAGGCTGGGCTGACTTGCGGATTGTAGCTCGATGGGCCGGAGATCATGGCTGAAATTCCGGACGTGAAGGAGGCGCTTGCTAATGGCGAGGCTGATATGCTGGCTGTTCTGAAGCACCATGTTCTCCAGTACTACTACTCGATAGGGGTCCGTAGGGATAACAATCCGGAGTATGCGGAGTACTTGGGGTATTTGGACGGGAAGAATTTGTATCCGGATCTGAAGGGAGTCAGTCTGGAAGAGTTTTTCCAGAGTATACTCGATGGGAATGCCAAGAGGCCGTACGCGGATCACATCTAGATGGAAGGAGAACAATCCAGGGTACATATGAATTGAAGTACTGAAATACATACATATCAGCCGCGAAGTGAGTCAAAAAAATAAACGAGTCAATGGCGCCACCACTGCCGAGAGTCTTCGAGCTCAATCAGCTGGGACTTCCTGTATCTCCGACGTTCCTGCAAAAGGCGCGATCCCACTGCAAATACAATCACCAGGTGAGCGCCTACTACGGCGCCCCACTGACCAACATGCTGAAAAGATTCCGATCCGAGATCGAAGGGATGCAGGTCATGCTCAAAGAGAAACATACAAACCGGAAGGATCAGCGGATATAGGTAGACAGTGTAGACCCGAAAATAGAGTGCAAAGAGGGACGAGCCTACGTATTGAATACGTTTGTGGCGAGAAACTTCAGAGGATCTCTTCCTCCTGAGACTCTTCCATAGATAACTGACCGGATGCTTGCGTTCCAGCAAATCATCAACAATAAAACCTTCGAGATGGTATCGGCCCCCTGTCAGGAGATATATGATGAAGGACGTGCAGTACAAGCACACAAGGGGGCAGGTGAGCGCAAAAACCACGCAGTAAAGTGACCATCCTTGAGTAAAGGGGCTCTGATGAGGCATCTCTGAGACCATTATATCTTCAGGATCCCGGAGTGGCCAGTTGAAGCCGAGGCAAGGGTACAAACATCTGTCTGGGAAGATGATCGACGAGTTTTTGTGAACAAACTCGTCGCCCAAAATGCGATTCCAGTGATCTGAGTCTTCTCCTTGGCCAGGATATGGAAACGAGCCCCGGGCTCCGAACGGCAGGGGGTCTGCTTCAGCTTTCGGACAGAACCGCAACTGGGGTACCCAGGAATTCGGTCCCCACAATTTGAAACATAGGGAGGAGATGAATGCCACTGCCAGCAGGAGGCCCCAGAGGAAAACAAAAAGCCTCTTTTCCTTTGACGCTCGGCGGATTTGAGGTGAGAATGCTCCCATAAGAAGCAGTGCGAGAATTCCCGGTCCAATTATTGCCAATACCGCGTTGTTGTCGTCATCCCATGCCATCGAAGAGACAGGAAGCCATAATTCTCCAGAGACAGGTCTTTCCGGGTCGTAGTGGCCGGTATTACCATCGAACGCTGGTCCAGCCACCTGAACGTCGTCAAACGGGATGTCCTGAGGGGCGCCGATCTGGACTCGCCACATGATGGCTAGAACGAGTGCATGGATTGCAGCAGTCGAGGTGTAAGTCATGACAAGTCCAAGGGCAGCCGTCGCCATCCACTCCTCGTTTCGTAGGAGAACAGCAGTCTCGAGAAGAATGTAATAGAGGTATCGTGATGTGAGACCATACCCTCCACTGGTGGGATAGAAGCAGTGAATCCATTGGGTGCTGAAGTCAAAATCCGCGTTCACCCAGCCCGTGGAGTTGTAGCTGTGATTAGGGATAGGGATGGGTGCATCATGGAAAAGTCTTTGGTCCAAGTAATCCGACATTGTGGTGTGGCTGAGGGAAGTGATCTGGCCGAGTCCTCGAGGTTTCGCTTGTCAACCGGAACACGGCCAGATTTATTCTCTTCTTCGCAGAGTTGTACAATGCTGGAATCATGCCATGCCACCTCGGCGCTTCCTGAGCCAACAGGTTTGTTTATTCTGCCTTACATACATCCAACTCGAACCTTCAGCGGCCAAGTTCATCATTGTAAGTTGTTTGCTTACTTTTGTAAAATGTGAGCAAGTAACATACCATCACGTTCTACAGTAAACCGACCACATATCTCAAACATATTCGAGGTGTGGTTTGGTGTGGCTTTGGAAATAAAGTAGAAGCACGTCATAAGATACGAATCAGGGAAGAGTCAAATTGGGGTTATTGTTGTTCTGCAATGGAGTGCGCTGTGCAGAGTCCGACTGCTCCCACTTCGCAAACCGCCCGTGTTATCATCACACTATGTGCAAGAAGTAATTGTTTTCCAGTGCTACCATAACCAAGCTGCTAAAGAAGTGGGACGCACGGGTCTGTACAAATCAAGAGGTAGCAAACACACCAACAGAAGCGTCGACCCTTTTGTCAGCCCACCAACAGTTCTCTCAAGTTACATACGAAGCAAATGCAGGACTTGTTGGAGGATAGATTCAATTGGTTCCCACCAAGATGAATAAGTTGGGTGTGACAGTAATTTGGCATTGCAACTTCCTACTGCAAACTCCAGCTCCTCTTCGTCGCCTTTCCACAATTTCTCTCAAACATTCTTGTCCACCCAAACTGAATGAAACAACAACATTTTGGCGCCAATCTTAGCTACCAGGTGGCACGGGAGGACCAGAGGTACAACCCGGTCGCTCCGACAGCCATCTATGCTTGTGAGGGTCTTTCCCTGGTCGACCTGGGAAGAAAGTGGAACAAATTCCCCAGAAGAGAATAAAGAAAGCTATATACGCCTTCATTCCGTAGCTTAGACATGAATTTTGCTGTCGAGTGTGATATACCCGTAGCGCGCCATAGCCGGAACGTCCTGGGATTAGGGGTACTATGCGCTACATTCTTCCGCGCCGCCGCCTTATCGTGGCCACTCCGGTCTTTCTAGGTTTAGGTCTCCTTCGGATAGTAGATGGCGTGCGTCGTAGTCTTGCACCATTTCCGGTGCGCCGTCTAGCTCGGCTCTGGATCGCCAAACATTGTGAGATGGGCCCCAGCCTTTCAATTTCACGAGGTACCTCATGATTGGGACGCCGTATTCGTACCGGTCTTGAGACGAGGATTTTGTCTCTTCGTTGGCAACCCAGTGAGCTCCTCGCTAGCCGAGAGCGGGACTGACATCGCCGTCGCTGCTGCGTTGGTTCGACGAACGTCACGATGCGGATGCGGTCCTCCACTGCACTTCTGCTTCGCTCATAAACAAAGCAGGAGGAACAGACTTCTGGTTGGCCAGCCCAGCCGGTGAGTGAAAAGAAGATATGTGCAGTACTACAAGCATTCCAGAGTATCAATGAAGTACGGAGTAAAATGATTCGAAAGGCTAGATTTTGCGGTGCGTTTCAAAACAATAGCACAGCGTTAGATAATGAGATGGGGATGAACCGCGCACTGCTACTGTCTTGAGTTGAGCAGTCTTCTGTCTTGCTTGTAATATGAATGTTGAACGAGTGGAACTGTAAGCCAAACGGGTGGTTTACGTGGCAGTCATTTGATAATGAAAGAATGAACTGAGAGAAGTGCATGCTCTTGTAAAAAAGCAATGACGATAACGGAAATGAATTCTGGTAGTTGAGCAAGCATTCGGACAGAAAGATATCAACAGGCCTTGAATACTCTTTCAATCGAAAACCCATAAACCCAGGATACCAGAGCAGATAACAAGACCATAAAGGCACTAAATAAAGCACCCCATTGGCCCACGTGCCAGAAAGTTTCCGCTCCAGGATCGAAACGCAACAGCAGCAATTCAACAACAACAACGAAAGCCACAGGTGTAACAGGACTCAGTATAATCCCAAACAAAAATACATACCAAAAGATAATGGTAACAATTGCTTTCCAAGCCCGTTGAAAGAACGAAGTTTTAAGGGTCCTCTTGCTATACGCTTGTTTCCAGAGAGCGGCGAATTCTCGATTTTGTATGTGCTGAACAAGTTCGCGATCGAGCCCCCACTTAGGGTGTGTGAACGCGTTGGTATGAGTCACTAATAGGATGCAGATGTTGCAAATACAAGAGCTGGCAACCATAAAGTAAATGGTCATAAGGACCAACAATTCTGAAAATGTAGGGTCAGGAGGGTATTCGCTGACGTAGATATTTTCCGGATCGCGCAGGAGCCACTCAAACTGGAGGCAAGGGTATAGACATATGTCCGGAAACTGAACAGTAGCATTTTTGTAGACATACTGCTCTCCAAAGATCCTGTTCCAGCGGTACGAATCCCCAGGCGTCCATCTTTGCGGGTATTCGTAAGGCCCTTTATTGCTGAATGGCAATTTATCAGCAGCGCCTGGAGGGCAGAAGCGCAATTGCGGAAATGACCAGACGAGGACATATTCGACGTAAATGAGAGCAGATATCAGACCGGCGAGTAGAAGACAGCTCCAAAGACCAACAAGTACCTTTGGCGCACCCGCTGAAGCCTTACGGAGCGTTGAGGACCAAATTTGCATGGGGAGTAGAACAAGGAAGGCTGCTCCTACAATGACCAGAATTGCATCGCCGTCATTATCCAAGGCCATTGGGAGGACTGGAAACCAAATCTCGTTGGTGGTGTGGTTCAAGTATAGTGATTCGTTTGTCATGTGATTGGCAAAAGTCGGGCCGTTGACCTGAACAACTTCCGCGAATCTGTTCTCAAAGAGGTATGCCGGTGCCATATTCCGACGTATGATTGCGAGTATTATTCCGTGGAATGCTGCCGCTGAGCTAAGGGTCATGACGAAACCGAGGGTGGCGGTTGTGAGCCAAGCTGATTTCCTTCCAAGCAGCGCAATTAAGATAAATGCGTAATAGATGTACCGTGGAGTTGGCGAGTAGCCACCACTGATCGGATATGAACATTGAATCACTTGTGTATCGTAATATGTCATATTTTCGGAGATCCATCCATGAGCATCGGCATAATTGGTTGGAATGAGGTTTTCTTGGTCCGGGTACAGTGACCAAGGAAATTTTGTCGCCATGATTGAGTGGGTAGGTTGATTGGAGCGGTTCAGTTGAATTCTGTAGGCACTGCTGAGGACAAGAGGTCGTTGAGGCTAAATACCAGAGGCGCCTACTTTTTGTACATACCCCCCCTTTTCTTATTCGTACCCTCCCGTTCCTTGTTTGTACCCACCCCCCACCCCCCTCCCATTCCTCCTCC
>RHKH01000160.1:37016-75813 GCA_009829795.1 Lasiodiplodia gonubiensis | reverse complement strand
ACCCCTCCCCCTCCTTCCTCTCCACCACAAAGCTAACGCCCCACCCCCACCCCCACAGATCTACGCCTTCCTCAAGCGCCGCGCCTCCGGCCTCGGCCGCCCCGAATTCCGCGCGCCCCTCATGCTCACCGTCGCCCTCCTCCTGCCGGCGGGCCAACTCCTCTACGGCTGGAGCGCCTACTTCCGCCTGTCCCCCATCCTCCCCAACCTCGGCGTGACGCTCTTCTCGACCGGCATCATCGTCGGCTACCAGTGCATCCAGGCGTACGTCATCGACTGCTACCCGGTCTACGCGGCGTCGGCGATGGGCTCGCTGACTTTGCTGCGGTCGGCCGGCGGCTTCGTGTTTCCCGAGATAGCGCCGGCGCTGTATCGGGCGCTCGGGTACGGCTGGGCGAGCACGCTGATTGCGGGGGTCGCGGGCGTCGTGGGCGTTGCGGCGCCGGTCGTGTTGTGGGTGTGGGGGCCCGGGTTGCGGGAGCGGAGTTTGTATGCCGCGGGGGAGGTGGGGTTGTGATTTTGGATGTAGGGTTTGTTTGGCTTTGCGCCGGGCGGAGTGGTGGTTTGGGGTGGTGGGACGGTGGTGGATTGTTGGGGCTTGGGTCGTGCTTTGAGAGTCAGCGAGTGTGGCTGGAGTTGTGGATTGGTGTGGTGGCCGTGTTAGTACCAATTCTCAAATGTAATTGGTCTTTCGTGTTACGGATGCAAAAAAATCAGTATTGTTTTCTAGATAGTGTGTCAGACCTTTGTATGGGAGTTTCTCCTCCATTTTCAGCCTATTGACAGCTCGAGACTATTCTCATCGGCCATATGGAAAGTCAACGTAACTCTATTTGAATTCAACAGTACACAGTAATACTATTAGACATGGTTTACAGTTCATATCCAACAGCATACACTTTCAGGCCTTGACGAGGTTCTATGTAGTGAGAACCGTGCATATATAATGTAAGCAGCTCCCAGCTAAGGGCTGAAGACCTTTCCAACTCTTCTTGTTACCTGTAAGCCAGCATACATCCTGTATCACTATAGGAATCTCAGCTCTAGAGATCTGGATTTGCTCTCTTACCCTCCACTGCGAAATGGTAGGAAGTGAACGAATCGCCAGGTACTCTCATCGTGGAAAAAACTTCACTTCCGCGTTCGCTGCAGAATGACCCTCTTGCACGACACAATGGTGATCCGGATGCCCGAATGTTCATTAAGCCACCGATTTCGGCTTGTAGAGGATGAGGGGATGTTACGGGTATCGGCGGCCGAGAACCGACGGGTCAGCTGTCTGTAACCTGACATGTCTGGGGAAGGTTTCTTTCACGGCTTCAATATCGGCGCCGAAGGGCGTTCAAGTCTTGGGAATGTACCTCGTTGATATGCATAAAAGCACTGAAAACTCTCACTTTACACTGACTGCAGGTATCCATCAATCCAAACTTTGAATATCATTACCAAACTTGATCCTCTTTTCAGCAATCATGCACTCGGAATACATCAAGGAGCCGTTGAAGTCATCTGGCAGCCTCAATGGTGTCAAGATGAGGCATGTCACGCCCCTGTTGGGAACTGAGATCCTGGACGAGAACCTCAAGGAGTGGATCACCGGGCCAGACTCCGACACTAAACTCCGCGACCTAGCCATCTTCAGTAAATCGCTCACTCCCCCCCTACCGCATTAAGATCAACAGCCGCTGACACAACCAACCAACAGTTAGTCAGCGGGGCGTGGTCGCGTTCCGGGCGCAGACGGACATGGACCCGGAGCTGCAGAAGCAGCTGGCGCGGCGGCTGGGCTGGCTGTCGGGCAAGCCGGCCGAGTGCGACCTGTGGAAGCACCCCATGTCGCTGGCGCGCGGCGACGACCCGGACTGCGCCAAGCTCGACGCGAAAGTCCAGCAGTCGACGCACTGGAAGTTCGAGGAGGGCATGCCGCGGCAGACGGCGGCCGACGAGTGGCACGTCGACGCCTGCTTCGAGACCAACCCGCCCGACTACACGACGCTGCGCATGACGGCCATCCCGCCCACCGGCGGCGACACCATGTTCGCGTCGAGCTACGAGCTGTACGACCGCCTCAGCCCCCCGTTCCAGAAGATGTTCGAGGGCCTCAAGATCCACTACCACAGCGCCAGCCTGTCAAAGGCCGTCAAGGCCTCCGGCAAGCCGTATCCGGGCCCCCGTGGCGCGCCCGGTAATGTGGGGTATGAGTTTGAGAACTCGCACGTACGTTGTTTCTTCAGGCTTGCGTGATCTCGTTCACTGACCGTGACCAGCCTCTTGTGCGCACGAACCCCGTCACCGGCTGGAAGGCGCTGTACTCCGGTGTCCTGTTTGCCGAGCGCATTGAGGGCGTGACCGAGATGGAGAGCAAGCAGTTGCTCGAGAAGATCCAGCGTCTGATTACGGAGAACCACGATCTCCAGATACGCGTCCGTTGGGAGAACCCTGGCGATATTGGTAAGCCCTGCCTATTTTATTTTTGTTTATCTGCCAGCGGCTATTTTACATGACTCACCCTCATTTACTGCCTCTGCTGACGCGTTGTTTTCATGCAGTCATGTGGGACAACCGTGCTGTCCTGCACGCGGCCACTCAAGACCACCACGGCCAGGGAGACCGTATTGGCTGGCGTTCGACGTCGATCGGGGAAATACCGTACTTCGATCCAGCGAGTGTGTCTCGCAAGCAGGCACTGGCGGCAGCTCAGTGAAGTGATGATCTGTTTATTGATGTCTTGGAGTGGGGTGCCACCTTTGTAGCCCTATCGTTCGTTTTAGATTAGCAAGATCAGCAAGCCTTGTCCCTGCGTACAATTTCCTGTTTCGTCTAGCATCAAGTAAAGTCAGGCAGGACAGCCGACGTTGAGAGATATCCCGTTGTGTGACCGCATCAGTGCTGCGTGGTGGAGGTCTTCATTTGGAGCAAGATAGCGTGATTGCGGGATGACCGAAGTGGCGTTGAATTTGCCTCCTCTGCTCCTTGCAGCGCCAATCTTCTGCCGCAGCGCGACTCGCGTGCGGTCGATAATCGAGATCGGCAATTCTTCGGGCGTGATGGTGTCCTCTCGGAGGTGGGGGTTTATGCCGAACCCCCTTTGCCCCGCTGCAAGTGTCTCAGAAAAGAAATGCGGCTTATCTTTGCGCTCGGGTTCGTTCATGATTACTTGGTCGGATGCGAGCTTTTCGCAAACCAGACGTTGACCTTGTCATCGTGAAGATACGCGAACCTGCACGCATCAGCGTCTGACCAAGGTTGAAGAAAGCTTCTGCGGCTCGGAACGGCCCGGCAGCCACGCATGCGGCTTATACATCGAATACGAAGCACGCCATTGGCCGTGATCCTGCCGTCCCTTTTGCCTGGGACCTGCTCATCAACAAACTGAGTCGTTCTGATCGATTAGTCTTCCAAGAGATTTGCGAAGTATCCTGCAGCATCTGGAGATGCGATGAGCATGAATCGTCTGCTCAGGCGTACTATGAAGTGAGGATAAGCCACTAGTGTCGCCAAAGCTTGTGCGGTACAAGCAATAGCAACGGCTTCGGTCCCATCGCCCGACAGCCGTGCCGTCTCGCGTAATTATTTTCCGCAACTCTATACCCTTTTCTAATCCAATGGCGGGCCGGCTAATTGTTAGCCCTCGATTGAATCTTCATCCACCGATCCTTTCGTCCACCCCGCGCACGCGGAGATCGGAATCACATGTCGGCGATAACAAGTCGGCGAGCTGCATCTCCGACCGCGTCGTTATGGTCGAGCCGATAACTACGTAGCATCATCATTGATATCGTCGTTTAAAAGCTATCACTATTTTCTCTCACCGTAGCCGTAACGTGGCCCGGGCGTGTTTCTGTTTTCTCATTTGTAGATGAACATGCACGCAGATACTCGCGAGAATTACCGTTTTGGGCAGCCCAGGGTCTCAACTCCACGATACGACGCGTATCTTCAGCCCCACTTCGCCACCAGGAACTCCACAGCGTATCGGTCGGACCAGCGGAAAGCGCTCCGTATTGGTAGCGCTGGTGGCCTAGACACCGTCCATTGGGGGAGGACAGGCAGCGCGACTCATTGCGAAGTGGGCAGGCTCTGGAGACAGAAGCACAGCCTGACTCAAATGCCCGGCTGGGTGCTTTCCGGCCTCCCATTCAGCCAGCGAGACCGTATGCCTTGAAACTGTGCGCCGAGGATGGAGGCAAGCGCGGTGCCGAAACGGGGCTGCAGCCAATAGGACCGGCTCCTCAGCTTCGACCGCCATCTCTGGACTGGCCGTCGCCATGGAGAAGCACATGCAACGCTGTGGGAGGGCAGCGGGCGGGCGTCCGTTCTTAAACAGCAAAAGGCAGGCGGAGTGTTCCTGCCAGAAGGAGTGAACACCCACACACCCACCATGTCCGACACCGAAGAGCGAGCCGAACGCCCTTCTGAGCCCTCGTCCAACCCTGCCTGTGACCAATGCAGGGCCAGGAAGGTGCGTTGCGATCGACGACGTCCCGAGTGCTCCAACTGCAGCAAATCTGGCGTGTGCTGCGGCTTCACCAACCAGTCGAAACGGGTCAATCATATCAAGCAGCTGTGGGTAGTGGGTAACGCGCACGTCCGTGGGGCAGGTGCTAATGGAGGATTGCCAGGCTCAGCGACTTCTCGTCCGTTACGTCACGCCTGGAATCCATCGAAACCGCCATCGGGAATCTCTCGCACCAGCTGGTCACCATCAGCCAGCCCAGCTCCAGCTCGCGCTCGTCGAGAAGCGGCTCCCGCGCCTCCTCCGTGTCTGGCAGAGAGACGTTGCGCAATTTCCTCGAGGAGTGTCAGATGGAAGAAGCCGACACCATCGGCGATGACCCTGCAGAGTTCATTCACCAGGGAGATGCCTGCTGCGGGTGCGAACAGTTTTTTGGGGAAACCTCAGCGCATTCCCAGTTCAAATCCGCCAGGGAACGCGTGGAACAGCTGCTGCGGGCCGACAACCAAGACGGCGGGACTTCTCCTCTGCTGCGATTTGTCAGCGAGCGGCCTTCCTTGCTGCCTGATCTCCAATGCGCGTATGAAGCCTTTCCCGCCGTGGAAGAATGCCATCGACCCTTTTCCACCATGATAGCCATGAACGGCACGAACGGCAGGCCGATCGCACTACCCCCGAAGAGTTTCCTGCTCTCAGCCCTCGACATCTTTCTGGCAGAGATCAACGTTTACAACCCAATTTACGAAGAGTCCAGCCTACGAGAGGCCGTGGAACTGAGATACTCGATGCCGCCCCTGGACCCAGATCCCGATCGCGAAGCCTGGAGCCTTTCTTTCAACAACATAATTCTTTTGGCCATGTGCCACAGTGCCCGACTCACTCACAACGCTCTCGGCGATTTCCAGGGCATCGAGCAGGACTTGCTCCAGTCATTCCTGAGAAACACCTGCAGGGCGTTCTACAGCCTCGAGCGCCTCTCCAGCCCCCGGTTTGTCAATATACAGGCCCTTGCAACACTCGTGAGTATATTCCCGTTATAGCTCGGAAATAAAGACACTGACTCGCACGACTAGGCTCTTGTTGGCCGAGATTGCTTCGAAGGTTGCTTTTTCTCCCAGATGCTGCCAAGAGTGTTTCAAATCCTGCGATCCACCGGGCTCCACAGGGCGCAGGCCCACAAAAGCATAGTCGGAGCCTCCTGTGAGGAACGGAGGATGCTGTACTGGACGCTGTACCGGCTGGATAAGCAAAGATGCTTCCTCAAGGGGCAGCCCTGCGACCTCTACAGCTTCGACACCGACATACCCATGACGAACTCGGAAATAGACACCCCGGAATCGCGCTACCTGTTCGCCATGAACAGTCTCATGGTGGTCTGGGAAAAGATCTACCTGCTGCTGTACTCTCCGCAAGTCAAGAAAAGAAGACGACGGGACGTGGATCAGCAGGTGTGGGAATTGCGGTCGGCGCTCAAATGTTGGTGCCGGCGGCACAGCGACTTGTTGGAGAAACCCGAACCCGACGGGTCTTACATCTTCTTCAGGGCGGAGCTGAGTTTTTGCTTCGCCATGAGCTCCCTGCTGATCCACCGCTGCATCGATTCCGTCGCCAGCCGGCAAAAGTGTCTGGAGTCGGCACAGACCGCGCTGAGGGTCATCACGAACATCCACAAGGCCCAACCCAGATCCGGTAGCATTGCTTTCTTAGCGAGGTAAGCCGCACCCTTGCCATAACGCATAACCCCAACCGTCTCACTCACACCACGCAGAATTTTCCAACAATACCCCACTTTGCCCTTCCTCGAAGTCTACCACCACATCCTCTACAACCCCACGCCCGAGCGACTATCGCAAGTGACGCTCCTCTCCTCCGCCGTCCAGGCCGTCGGCGACCTCGTCAACCCGAACTTCCCCCGCGTCTTCTGCGCGCTCCTCTACGCCCGCATGACGTGGTGCGTCGACCTGCTCGAGATCTTCAGGGCGTCCGTCTGCAGCCCGCTCAGCGGATCGCGGAAAGGGTCGATAGCGAGTACCGGGCTGACCTCGCGGAGCGGGTCGGTTGGGAATCTGAATGATTTCAATGTCGCTACGCTCGACGCTGCGTCCGACAGCGCCGCTTTCTTTGGGCTGGACGATATGATGGACAAGGCGCAGACGTCGGATCATGTTCACGCTTTCGATGACATGTTCGGTTCCGATGGAATTACTATGGGTTCGGGCTTCCCGGATGGCCAGGTTGTAGTGGGCGCAGATATGGGCAAAGACTCGGATTTCTTCAGGTTAAACATGGATGTCGACGACTCTCTTTGGAGTATGAGCATATAGACGGGCGGCGTATGAACATTATGTTACACTTTGGATTTCTTTTTGGATGTTCTTCAAGTATTCCCATTTAGACTTCGATTGTACAGCAATATATTTCATGAACAAGTCAGTATTTTGTCAACTACAGTATACAAATATATCCCCCTTTTTCAAATTGATGACATAAAATTTACTAAGGTCCATACGACGCATCCCATCATTCCACAAAATTATGCACGCTGCTTCTACAACCCCAACACAGAAGTGTAGAACGCAGCAATGACCTTATCTATGGAGGTAGTACCGATTATGGCACAAGCAAACGCTGGGACTACTTAAATACCTACATAGAACGAACCCGGCATAGACTTTTGCGTATGTGCAGGCCTACCATGGACAAACCCTGATCAAATCCTGACAGCACTCATCACCGTTCACTCGCCTCCGGCTTACTGTAGATGAGGGAAGCCTGCGGAACATGTGGTGAACGGGCGCCCACCGTGCTCCAAAATGCAGTCAGCTGGGCGAATGCAGGATCGGCGATGACGCAAAGGGCCCTGTCTCGGCCGGAGTGTGCCGAACATGCCGAAACATCGGCTGCGTGGGTCATGCGGCAGCCGGAAGTGATCCGAGTGTTGTTGATGTTATCGTGTCACCTAAGACACTGTGACACAAACGTCGCGGATTTCGAAACAGCGGTCTGTGGCCGCGTTGTGGATTCCTTTATCAAGGTGACAGTGTTCGTTTCAGTAGAATCTCTTATAATCCGTTTTGCCTAGATACCATTCATTTATCTACACCAAATTTTATGGGTGTTCACTGTTGAATAAATAAGTTAAATGTAGATGAAGCCATCGTGATATGCCGGCGCAGCCGAACAAAGGCCCATACTCTGTCGGTAATTCTTGAGGCGGCGCAATGCAGTATGAGTGAAATGAGCAATGGCGATGGCAGAACGAGGCAGCCAAACCGAATTTCAAGTAAGCTGATGTAAAGGTGGGGGAGGACATGCTGTTCCACGAATCTCACACTTCAGCCTCATCATCGGTTCTCACAAAACATCCAGCCGCTTCAGCCCCTTCCACAAACAAACCAGCCAGCCAGTCGGAGATTGCTGAGAATCTCGGGCCGGCCAGACGGCAGTGTAACTCCACGATGCAGCACGCAGAGGACCGTCACTTTGCCTCTCCTGCTTGGATGGATTGACTGTCACCCTTTCGGATCCTTCTCTCCAGACATACCATTGAATGCTGCAGTCTCAATTTCAGAATTCCAATGCGCTCTTCAACCCTCGTGTCATGTGCTATGGACGGCATCAGATCACGCCTGCTGAGCATCGTCGAGTATCACCAGCTGATGTAGCGGTCTGGATATACCTACCACCAAATTTCGTCTTGAATTAGCAGTCGGTAAGATACAACGAGCGGCAGTAAATGATATAAAAAGCTCCCTCCAATTCCATTCAGATCAAACCATCCACTCACCCACTCCATCTCCACCAGCTCAGACACACTCCATCAGACCCGTTCAACTCAACATCAAAATCAGACCACCCTCTCCCAACATGCGTTTCACTCTCTCAGTCCTCGCCTTCTTCCTCGCCTCTGCCCTTGCGGCTCCAGCCAACGAGGCAGCGGACTCCAAGGGCCTCTTGCAGCCGAGGGAGTGTATCCCGATGTACTGTAAGTCCATCCTTTTCACTCTGTAGCCCATACTTCCTTGTTGTCTTCTAACGGAAACTCGGGACCAGCTCAATGTGATGGGTCCGTCGAGTGCTGTGATGGTATCTGCCAGATGGACAAAAAGCACGGAACATACAATTGTCACTAGAGGGATATTGTGGGATGGAACTGGATGGAAAGAAGGCAGAGGAGGGATGCAAGGTCTGGTTGAATCATTTTCGTTTTTTCTCGGCTATTGTTGAGGTCCGGTCATTTCCATCTCTGGAGAGTGCTTGACGGAGTCTATACTACTTTTTCTGAATGCAATATCTTCTTTGCCTTGAGCTTTGTCCAAGTAATTAGAAGTACTGAGAATGGTCCATACGCCCAAGACGTGACAGTCTACTACAATGTGAAGATACAAACGATGATTTCGACAATTATATATTGATTCGTCCGAATGACGCTTGTAGTCTTGGAAATGATCATATTTTAGTTTCAAGAAAATATCCTACAGAAGTGTAAAGAGTCGCTACAACCGTATTCCCCGTTGACTTCACCTTCACAACGTCTAACCCTCAGCATTTTCCAGCGCATCTGCAACGAACTCATCCCAGGTCATACCGGTCCATTCCAAAACAAATCGCCTAGCGTCGTCAACACGCTTGCCCTCTGGATGGTCAAGTTCCTTCCTGTTCACACCACACTTGATAAGGTAATTTGCAAAGTTTATCGACTCGTCCGTCTGTTTGCGAAGAGCAACAACTAAGAATGGATCTTCCCATTTATAGAGACCTTTTTTGCTAAGGTCTGCGCCCTGCTGAATCAAGAAGCGGGCTATTGGAACAGAGCAGCAAGTTTCGGCAACACCTCTCAATCTCCTCGTTGCCCGCCGAGTATCCAGGCTCAAAGGTATCTGATTAAGACAGTCAAGAGCGAATGACTCTAACTGCGGATCTGGCTTTGAAGGAATAATTACTTGCCAGAACGTTTGGTCCCCATTTACATGCTCACAGTCACTGAGCGACTTGACCAATTCGACTGAGCGTCTAGCGACCGCGCATCTGTAATTTCTCATGCTCACTGTCATAGTCCCTCGGCCCGCAGCGGCAATAGCTGTTTCCTCGTCATACGATTCCAGCAGGTGGTCGTAGATACTGGAGAAGTTTCATATGCGAGGACTGTCCAGAAGGCCGAACATCAAAGAGCTTGGAGGTTCAAGCTTGATGATTTCCGTTATGTCCTTCGCGGTTAAACCAACCGGTGTGTCTGTTGTCCTAGACATTATTACAGCACTGGCT
Organism: Lasiodiplodia gonubiensis; assembly: GCA_009829795.1. Classification (NCBI taxonomy): domain Eukaryota; kingdom Fungi; phylum Ascomycota; class Dothideomycetes; order Botryosphaeriales; family Botryosphaeriaceae; genus Lasiodiplodia; species Lasiodiplodia gonubiensis. Next base: position 66,092 of record RHKH01000160.1, on the reverse strand, counting down.
AGCTCGGGGCAAGACCGTATTTGGGCAAGCCGCTCGGACTTGCTCTCCGCGTGATGCGCCACGGACCGGGCCGCGACTGGCGCTGATTACTGTGTACAAGCATGCCGGTGCCATCTTTACCGCTGCCGCTACGGGCGGCGCGCTCTGCGGGGCTCAGCCACGGCGCTTCTCGCGACGGACACGTTGTCCAGGCTCCAGCGCGCGAGACAGGCGGGGCGGCTCCACTGAAGCCTCTGCCTGCCACGCAGCTCCAGTCAGCGTGGCCTGCATCAAATGCGCCTTGCTGCCTAGCTGCGCTCTGCCACAAGGCTGGGCTTACGCCGTACCACCAGAGGCCGGTGCTTGTTGGCTAGTTGCTATGGCAAGGCTGATACGCTTGCGCTGCGCCGAGCGTGCGGCAAAGCCCCTGCATTCGTGCTGCGGGGATAAGGTGATTTGCCTTTAAGCACGCAGCAATGGCAAGCTGAGCAATGTGTTGTCTGCAACGCCACTGTGGGGAGATATGGCGTGCGAATTTGCCCCCGGGACTGGCAGACTGCGTATGTGAGTGGGGTTCGTTTCATTCTATAAGCGACCAGAGCTATCGTTACCTGTTTGCTTTATCATGGCATGACAGCTGCAGGGTATGTCTGGACCCGTGCCTCGCCCAACTGCCCTCCTGCATACAACGTTTATGCCTATAGAAATGCTAATTAAGGCGATGCATGGCTTTCTGGCGCGTTCATGGGCCAGAGCAGCCTAGCTGCGCGAACGCGTCGCTCTTTGAAATGAACAGCCCCCTGTTCGACCTCCGGCGCCCAGCGTGTTGATTTACAACCTGCGTACTGCACTGCAAGGCTGTCCGGCTGCAGGTGTCCACTCGCCTTTCGGCAGCCGCATCTATCAACTGTACAGCCACGAGAGGAGCACCTCTGCGGTGCCCCACTCGCACGACCGCCGTACATCTTGCGAAAATCCTCTTTTCGCGTTCTCTTCATTCCAATGTTCCAATAGTCGTTCTTTGGACGTTCTTCGCAAAAGTTTGGCTCTACATTTGCACGCTCTCCCCGAACTGCGGTCACTACCAACATGAAACGCAAAAGATCCATGTCTGAAGATGAATTTGACCCCTCTAGCTGTCCTCATTGCCGAAGACTGGATCCGGACTGGGTGGGCGAGCCTCGTATCTTTCACGAAAAACGCAACAACTGCTCTGCACCCGACGCGACCCTATCACGGTTTTGCTCTTTTTGGAAGCATTTCCGCCTCCAACATTTGTACAAATGCTGTAGTCCTAGTGAAACTTTCACCACAGTCGAGTTCAAGAATGTACAGCTTTGTCGACCAGGTGGACGTTGCCCCGGTTGCCGAGCTGTCCGAAGGAGTGTTGGACATTACCGATCTCGGGACTCACCAGCTGGGGAAAGCATCAACATGTGGTTTGACTTCGATTATCGCGACAAGGAATCGAATCACTGGGTCTATCTCTATGCTGCTGGAACCCTTGTCAAAATCTTTGGGGACTACCGTCACACTTCTCTCTCCGACGAGGTTATCCTTAGTGAACACCACCTCAACGACTGCGACTGGAGCGAGCTCGGAGAGAAAATCCATACCGCTGATCGGCCGAAACGTCACGGAATAAGTGGACTCACGGTCATCGATGTTCAAGAGAGCTGTATTGCTACGGCTCCATCCGCTTGCGAATATGCCGCGCTCAGCTACGTCTGGGGCACTTCAGAGGCCGCAAGAAACTCCTTGATGGCAACTTCTTCCAATATCATCAACCTGGAAACTCCCCGAAGTCTAGACTCATTGGATGTTCCAGCAACCATCGAAGACGCCATGACCGCATGCGAAAAACTCGGAATCCGCTACCTGTGGGTCGACCGACTGTGCATTCTGCAGGGACAGGACAATAGTGCTATGATCAATGTTATGGATCAGATCTACAGCGGCGCTCTCTTCACCATTGTTGCTTCTTCCAACTTCGATGTTCTGCAGGGGCTTCCTGGAATATCGCGAAATCAAATACTGTCGTTTGAACTTAGAGTTCCCGGATGGCGGTTTACTGCAGGTCCTGCGAGCGAAGGAACTCATGAGCAGTGGAGTGTTCGTGCGTGGACTTTCCAGGAAAAATATTTCTCGAAGATACTGCTGTCTCTCGGGAACGGCGGAGCCGAGGTGGAGGTGACCAGGAACTCTCGAGATTCAAGAGGTTTCTTTCAGCTCGTTAGCGACTACAGTAAAAGAGAGCTTTCGTATCCCGATGATAAAGTACGAGCTTTCGTAGGAGTACTGAATCACCGATACAACCGAACCCACCGATGTGGCATGCCTTTTCAAGAATTTGAGCGCACCATGCTCTGGATCCCAGTGGATCCTTCCAAGAACCCCCACTTTCCCTCCTGGTCATGCGCCTCAGTACGTTCCGTGACGTACAATGGGAGCTACGACAAGTGGTTGGGCATGCCAATAGCATCTTGGGCTTTTTACACGAAAAGCATTGCTGATGGAATCCAATTGACCCCAGTTGCATCCGAGCCTGAGACTTGTATAATGGACTGGAAGGTGCCAGCAGAATGCAGGACTGATGAGTATGCCTACGTAGCAAGAGTTCTGCTTATATCATTTTTCCTCGCTTGGAATGAAGGCTGCTTCGATCCACCGATGCCACCTGACTTCGAGGGAAAAGAGACGTGGCAAGCAATCAGTCGAACTGTCGAATCTCTCGGGGACTACGAGCATTGTTGGAAAATCACCAGGCCACGGAATTTGCATCGGGTATTCCCAGAAGAGGCGTCCCGGCAAGCAGACGGATGCCCAAATCGACTACTGGTATACACGCAATCTGCTACTTTTGACCTGGACATTCCAGACGGAGACTGCAAGCGACCTGGCCGTTTTCGATTAGTTACAATTGCCAATACTCTCACTGGGTGGGTAGATTTGGACCGAACATCTGATCAAGAACTCCTGTTCCCAACGCCTAATGGTCTAAAGCAAGTGGAAATTCTTGCTTTATCTGTTGCTCAATTAACGCCGATGGAACGTGAGGTGTATAAAGATTTATCCGGCATCTCTCACTTTTGGGAAGACAAAGATGGAGATGCGCGTCACTTTGATTCCTATGAAAAGGAAATTCCCAATGATACGTATAGACCTCCAATAGTCTTGCTGAATGTCATGCTTGTAAAGAAGTTTGGCGAGACCTACTGTCGTGCAGGACTGGGAAAAGTTCTGCTGAAGAGATGGGAAAAGGTAGGTCCACGGTTCAAGGTTTTCGTCCTTGAGTGAAGTGGGTCGGCAAAGGCTTTGGTGCTTATAGTTCGTATTTAATTGCTCCTAAACTAAACCTTACGTCTTCAAAATTCTTTTCGAGAAGGTTGTTAGCGCTACCGCTACGCGCGGCCTTGTGCCCGCTGTTAAGACCGTGGGTAACCACAAAACTTGCTGCACTACACAGAAACGGCAAGTTGGGATAAGAGATGCAGTTTTGAGAGAGCTTTGAACTGATTGGCTGTCAAGACTGGCTGACTGTCTGGGTGGGGTATATCTTGGTCTGTTTTCTTTTTTTTGGGGGGAGTGTAGCAAGCTGATTGGATTAGGAAGCCACAAGTGCTGCAGCCTAGATAGCAGCGAATGTAGTATCACTACACGGCATGTCTCGGTGCCGCTTGGTTGAAAGACGGGGCTGGTGTTTGCTTAGGCATATTTTCACCAAGCCCTTTTGGACATCGGCACTATCTCAATTGACTCAAGCGGGCTCTTCGCTATTGGTCTCTCAGCTGATCTGCACCCGGGAAAAACTTTCGCTTTCTGCGCACGTATTGAAGACTGTCCCCTTCGAGCAGCATTTCCCAGCGGACCGCCAGAAGGACTTCCAGAACGCTCGGCTCAACGTTTCGCGCGTGCTCGGCTCAATCGCTTTTCTCTTTCCTGGACCCCAAATGCGGAGCGGCGTGCCGCGGCTCACGTTGCCCATGGACGCATTAACAAAAGAAAAGATGCAACAGGATCCAGCGTCTTCTCCGGATACAGTGACCGCGATCCGAGCGGGCCGTGAGCGAAGCTGTTCCTGTCCATCCGATAATTGTGAATTCTCGCCAACCTTCGACGAGGGCCATGAATACAAGGGTGTTTCGGCAAAAATTGCACTCTACGAGGCCTGTACGCAATGCGAAACCGCGAACGAGGCCAGCAATCTATGTCGTTATTGTCAGCACCTCCGCATATACCATCTTCTCGTTTGCATACCAGACAGTGGCCGTCTTGACGTGCCCTGTCAAGATGTCTACCCAATTCCAATACGGTGGCACAAAGTTCGAGACATTTGTGTTCGAGCACGCTCTCAGTGCCTACTGTGTCGCCAGGTCCTCGAATCATTGCGCATATGGGCCCATTCGTATGGGGAAGAATGGGAGCAACGGATATCACACAGCGAAAACGGCACAGGGTCCGATCTTCGAGTGCAGTTGATCGTCGGCACGGAGCATGTTCATGGTGCAGCTGTCCCGCTTACTGTTGTACCCGCAATCAGCATATATATCGAGGGGATTGAGTCAACAATTGCATCTCCGGGGAATAGGCTAAGAAGCTTTGGATGCATCGCAAAAGCTTCTGGGCCTGGATTCAATCCGGCAAACTTGGTCGAAGCTCAAGTCTCATGGGATACTATTCGACGTCATTTGGCAGTTTGTAAGGGAAATCAGCGGCACTTACCACCTCCTAAGCCTGTGTATACTGAGTCGCGGGAGAACTGCGGACGCCATCCGACAAAGTGTGTCAAGATCCATGGAGAGAAGTGCGTACCAGCTTCGGGCCCTGTACGTCGAGGACTTCAGCCCGGAGCTTATGTTGTTGATGTCGAAGAATACTGTATCACGGATCCGCCTCCTGGATGCCAGTACATAGCCCTCAGTTATGTCTGGGGGAAGCAACTTCCCGGCCGTGTCGAACTGCAACTCACCCGGAAAAACATCAAGGAAATGATTGTGCGTGGCTATCTCCGAGGAAAGCGAGTTCCGGCCACGATTCAGGATGCAATGACCGTTTGCTCCAAGTTGGGTGTTCGATACCTATGGGTGGATCGATTATGTATCGTCCAAGACGGTCGTACGCATAAGCAATCCCAGATCAATGCTATGGGTACCATCTATTCGTCTGCCTACCTAACAATCTGCGCTGTCGGCAGTGTTGACTCTGAAACGGGCCTCTTCGGGGTCGGGAAAACAACACGTCCCTTCACGCAGCAAATCGAAACAGTAGGAGGGGTTCAGCAAGTCCTTCTTTTTCCGCCCGTTGTGTCTTGGGATCGCCAAGGGTTACAGCAAATATGGTGGAAACGAGCGTGGACGTACCAGGAATACCAGCTTTCCAAGAGAAAGCTCTTTTTCGGTTCCTGGAAGTCCGAGTTCAATTGCGCTACCTGTTCCGAAACTTACTCCGAGGGATATGCACGTGGCACAGTAGACGGTACAAGCTTGACGACAAGGTTGCCTATGTCGGGATATGGGCAGGCAGTTGGACAGTTCAACATCAGAGATTGCACTGATGATGCGGATATTCTGAATGCCATCCGAGGCGTGTTCGAACACTGTTACGAGAACTTGGACCTTTTCCATTACGGCCTGCCGACAGTAGACTTTGACGAAGCTCTCCTTTGGAGGAACGCGGGACAGGCACGTCCTCGAATTTCGCAGAGCCACTTTGAATTTCCCAGCTGGACTTGGGCTCGAGCGAAAGGGATAGCCGAGTTTTCGGCAACGGTTTTCGGACCTCTTGTCCAATGGCACCGTTGGATGGAAAAGGACGGCTTCCAGCCGATCGTCGCTAGTCGCTCGGTACGACAGCCAGGCTGGGACCCGTACTATTGGATGTATTCCTTTCACCCTAGCCTCTACGTGGCTGCCGCGTGGTATCTGAACTGCATCGAATCGACCGCCCCCAGCGCTGTTTCCACCATGTTAACAACCAGGCTCGGACTCTTACAACCTGAGCTCCAGAAAAGGTGGCCCGATTACACAAACCTTTTGGAAGAGGCATTCAGAGATCAACGCAACATGTGTATGGAAGACTTGGAGCGAAATGGCTATAGTCAGGATCGATCTACCATACTAGCCGGTCGAACGACCACTGCAGAACTACTCATCACCCAGCGCTCGGCAAAGGAATCTTATGGGCAGTTTGATTCCTACCTGGCCAATAAAGAGGATGGGAGATTAATAGGAGCCGTTCAGCTTGACCGTGACAAAGTGAGCGTTAATCCCGGGGTGTGGAGCTTTATTGCCTTGTCGGTTACCGGCATAAACGAGTATGCTTTTCTTGGCCTTCTAAAAGAAGACGAATGTTTAGGGTCAAGTGATTCTGGGTGAGTCCGAAAAACCATGACGTACTTGGATAGCGTGTCACTAATATGTACTATTAAGCTTATACGCCTTTGTGGGCCAATGGACGGTTGCTGACGAAGATATCACTGACGAGGAAAGGCGGCGAGCTACAAGCACGGAAGTTACAGTACGCGATTGTGAAAATCGAGCGCTTTTCCCACCACCAGTGGTCAATGTCATGATGGTAAAATGGGAGGAAGGATTTGCACGTCGTCTGGGAACTGGGTGGGTCCTGCTTACACAGTGGGCGAAGATCAAGTCCGATTTCAAGACTGTATTTTTGAGATAGCATATGTCTACTGCCCCTTTTTTCAAATTTGCCCATTTTAGGGCCCTAGACCTTTCTTTGGAATTGCAAAGGTTTCTCATCTTTTTTCGGCTTTTCAATTGCACTTCACATACGTAATATATATATACATGAGCCGTCAGCAGCAGTGCCACTACGTCAAGGTTACCTGGTACCTATGGCTGGTTGAACGACGCCCCCACTAGCAGCCCTTGCACTGCAAGCCTTTGGTCATTTATTCTGCGGCCCACGTCGCTAAGGCCTGATACCTTAGCTAAAATGGCACAGCCGGCAGTCGCGCCGAGCTGTCCGCTCCTCCCACTCGTAGCACGGCTCCCCGCAACACTGCGGCCTTCCTTGCGACATGCCATGGCCCATGTCAAGATCTTACCGGAGCGTTCCGGCGATGCAGTGGAGGCACGGCGTACCTAGTGCTGAGGCGATCTCTCCATTGTAAGAAGGACACACTTGGCATGGTACTGGTGGGTCGCGAATCAAGATCAGCCAGCACGCGCATCTAAGCGGGTCTGGTTGCTGCCGGTCAATGCTTCAGCGGAGCCAGATCCGCAAGAGAAAAAACATGTTAACCGGGCTACAACCTCCTTGGAACTTAATGCCGGCACCGGAATTACCGTCTGTCTTAAAGATCAGAGATATTGCTATTGTTTGGCTGCATGACAGACCAGAGCAATGGCTTCCAAAGGGATAGGCGCATTGGCGATATCTTAGCCACGATCCAGGTGTACATATTGAGATTGAGCCACGTTGTCAGCCCCACTCTGACAGCTGTGCCACCGGAATCTACAGCCGCATTGCTAATTCTAAACCCATTGGGGTATCGAAGCCGAGCGCTATGTCAGAACTTCTCAGCAGCCCCTCATCACCTAAAAAGAACAGGGAACACGTGTGGATTCCTCTAATGGAAACCAAAACCTCTGGCCTTCAACATCATGGATATCTGAGCGATACTATGGACTCATTTCCATATCCTTCTCTGAAGGCGGCTCAATTCAGGGCATTAAAGATTATTGCGCATTCAGACTCATCTATCATAGAGTGCAGCTTCTGCATCATCTCTACCGCGGCGAAGGGGGTTGAATACATCGCTCTGTCATACACATGGGGGGATCCACCTTCCCCCACACACCCGCCTCGCTGCATCACCATTGATGGAAAACCTTTCCAGGTTCGAGAAAATGTCTGGGAATTCCTGAACACCATTGGCAAGGACAATGAAGGACCACCGTTATTCATCGACGCCATTTGCATCAACCAGAAGAACCCCAGGGAGAAGAGCCGGCAAGTTTCTCTTATGGGAAAAATTTACTCTCAGGCTTCCAGTGTCATAATTTGGCTTGGCATCCCGGAATCGGACGTGGATCGGAGAAATGTGCACGCGTTTTGCACTGCCATTGGAGCACGATCATCTAACTTCTCCGGCATAAACCGACGGGATCTATCCAAGGGGGAGATGAGGTGGACGCGGTCTGAAATCAACGGCTGTAAACACATCTGTGCAAGCCCCTACTGGACTCGGCTTTGGATAGTGCAAGAATGCCTTTTGGCTCGACTAGTCACAATCTTCTGTGGCGACTCCATCTTCCAATGGAACGACATTAATAACCTGCAACCCTTCGGGAAAGGAATTCTCCGAAAGTTAGGCGTGCAAGTCATGCAAGACATGGACGACCTCATAGATGGCCACCCTCTTCAGCTCGAAGAAGCCCCCGGCCAGATCCCTGTAGACTGGCCGCCTGAGATGCTGATGGTCTTCCGAGGTCGAGAAGCTTGGAAAATACCCGGGAGTCGGACCAACGAGTCCAAAAAGCCTGGATTGCGGGTGGTTCGAGCTTTTGAGCTTTTCTGGGCGCAAAAGTGTACCGACCGGCGAGATAAATTGTACGGCATCCTCAGCCTCCTCTCCCAAGGCGGCCAATCGATCACACCTGACTACAGCAAGTCTGTGCTTGAGGTGTGTCGATTAGCGTTTTCTTGTGGTGCAATGGAAATCCGCAAAAACTTCAAGGAGGATCCTTTCGGTGGCAGAGCTTCCCGCTTCCATACTCAGAAAAATATGGCCAAGTTCGAAGAGATAGTTTGCAACGCATTCCAACTTTCATCGTCAGAATTGAAAGAAGACCACCAGAGCTCTCAATTGGCAAGACACGACAACACAAGCCATCCATCACCGCACGTCTTGCACGATAAGACAAGCCAGATACCACCCGACGTCTTGCGAGCAGCGAAGCTTCTTCATATACAAGACCGCTTGTCTTCTCTTATCTTGTAATCTTGAAAATACGTTCTCATCAAAGCGGTGGTGTTTTCTAGCATAGTATTAGTTGTTCTTTGCCTCTTATATCGAGTTTCACTTTTACTTGTGAGCTTTCTCGTGGACTATAAGTCATATCTTACAGAAGACTGTAGATCCCGACCCAAACCATGTCCTGAAGGTAGAGGTTAGATGGTATAAGTCCAAATATCTTTGTCTCCTCAGTTGATGTTGTATAGTCCTTTCGCAACCGTATTTCCGTATGTCATTTTGTAACGAAGTGGGGCTGAAACATCGTGTTTAATGCAATGTGGACCTCTACGTTCAATAACGTGAGACCTATGGATTAGGCGTAGTTTACGTCGATCCTTAGACTCAATTAGAAAGGAGACTGGATAGAGAGACAGAATTGAACGGGTCAAATCTTCAGTAATTATTGGTGTTTGTCATACACGCAAAGAGAGCTGACGGCCCATTCTACTGGCGTAGTCGACGGTCACCATGCTCAATCAGCAAATGCCAGCTGCAACGATTCCTTGATTACAGACTTGGTCTACGTTATAGTCTATCTCTTGCACCCGTCATCAAAACCACAATCCTTCGCAGCCAACGCCTTCGCCGCAATGGCCCGATCCAGCTCCGTCTTATCCCCGCCCGACCTGGGCCGTCCAAGCGCCTCGCTGAACTCATACACAGCATCACACCTCAAGCTCTGCGCATCCGTCATGCGCTCCATGGTCGTCCCATTCGTCTGAATCAACAGCCTCTCCCTGCCCTCATCGCCCGACCACGGCCGCCACTCCACCGCGCCGGGCGCCCTATCGCTATTCGGATCGCGGCTCTTCACAAAGCTGGTCCAGTACGCGCGAGTCACCTCAATAGCACGGGCATTCGTCGCATTCGCGCCGACATAGCTCGCCGGCGGATCGCCATCGGTGCGGTTGGGGCCCCAGACGGCGTACGCGTTGACGACGTGCCACGCACCGTACCCCTCCGCCTCGTCTTCCGGGTCACGTGCGGCGTACTTGTACGTGTACGTCTCGACGCCCTTCGCAACCAGCGCGTTCTGCAGCACCTTGATGATGCAGTGGGTGCCGACGTCGGCGATGGCGTTGGCGGCCTGGCGGAACTTGCGGCCCTTGCCGGGGAAGACGGGCGCCGGCTGGTCGACGTAGAGCGCGTCGAGGATGGCGAGCGAGGTGTTGGTGAGCGTCGGGTCCTGGCCGCGGAAGTAGGCGTTGGCGTCGGCGGAGGAGTTGGTCGACTCGGGCGCCGAGTACTTGGTGCCTTCGTTGGCGCAGGCGCCCATGATGGTCGGCACCGACGCGACGGCGCCGGCCGCGTACATTTCGAAGAGCGAGCCGGTGAAGAGGTCGGCGTCGATGTGCGGGCCGAACCAGCATTGCGAGGAGCGGATGGCCGCGGCGGAGAGCGAGCGCAGGCAGGAGAGGCTGTCGGTGGTGGAGTTGGAGTTGGCGCCGGCGCAGCCCTTCTCTTTGGCCAGGCAGTCGTATTGCTCTTGGCCTTGTTGCAGGTCGCGCATCGTCGTCCACCCGCCGGACTCGAGGATGCCGCCGGCGAAGAGGTTGAGGTTGCCCGAGTTGGCAGCGAGTAGGAGGGCGACGGCGCTGCCGCCTGCGCTGATTCCGTCGATGACGACCTGATCCTTGTCTCCGCCGAACTGTATGAATTGTTAATTGGTAAGCCTGAAAAGGGGATGAGGTGTTTTATGAACCTTCTCAATGTTGTTCTGGACCCACTCAAGGGCCTTGATCATGTCCTTGATTCCGTTGTTCAAGCTTCCATTTGCTTCAACTTCCTTGCTTTGGAGGAAGCCGTACATGCCGACACGGTAGTTCTGAATGTAGAGTCAGCATGAGATCTTTCTGCGGGGAGTTGGTTCTTCATACGATCTGAACGACAACGATGCCACCATCCTTGACCAAGTCCGTTGCGTCGTAGTTGGCGTTGGAGTTTGAGGTGAATCCACCACCCTGAATCCAGAAGAGCACGGGCAACTTTGTCTCGGGCGTCGCGTCGGTGGGTGCAAAGATGGAGAGGAAGAGGCAGTCCTCATCCACGGTGAACCGGTCCGGCGCATCGGGGCTCACGGTGAAGTCGGTCGGCTGCTGTGGAGGGCAGATGGGGCCGAACTATGAACAGTCAGCTGCGTTATCCAAAGCGAATGTGGCTTGTGCGGGTGGCTTGCCTTGTCGGCCTCGATCACATCCGTGCTGGGCTCGGGATCCTGAGGCGCGCGGAAACGCAGATCTCCCACGGGTGCGGCGCCGTAGCGGACGCCCAGCCACTTGGTAACGCCGTCGCCTTGGTCGACACCGTTGTATTTGGCGTGGCCAAGATCGACGAGAGGCTCCACTGCCTGCACCGTCGTGCCAGCGACGGCCAAGAATGCGGCCAACTTGGTCCACATGTTCGAGAAAAAGAATGAACGAAACCACGGGAGTGGAAAGGAGAAAAGAGCGACGGGTGTGGAATCTAAAACAATGCGGATGTTAAGCAGCTATATACTTGTTATTCTGTGGAAAAATAGCAGCTAGTCAGTATATTGGAAACATTCTCACCATAGTCTCAGCCAAGATCTCGCTTTGTTTGCCGGCGCCCTGCGGAAGCTAGCGGTAACCTTATTTGCGCTGGTTGTGGGAGCGAATTGCCGCTTTGGGCCCGGGGTCATCAGGGTACTGCTGTGGAAGAAGGCAGAAAGCTGCTAGTACTCTTCCGGTCGGGAACTTCCAGTCCGAGGCGAAACATGAGGCAACTGGTCCATTTCAATGACCAGCGGTGATCGCAAGCGTAACCAAGCGTTCTAAAAAATACGTGAGGTTTGCTACGTAAATTTAAGGGTGACGGTAGATCTTCAGCCTTAGTCGTGGGTGCGGCCGCCTGATTGGTGCGCTGGTTCGCCGGACCGTGTGGTTGGACGGTACCTGTCTGAATCAGTACCGTCTTGGCGCAACTCTCTCCGTTTTCTCAACGGCCCTCTCCTTTTCTACCGGTTAAATCCAAACTATATATCCCGCTATTGATCTCCTGATTTCAGAGTTTTCTTGCAGCCAACCGTATCGACTATGCGTCTCACCTGCAACAGCGCGAACAGTATCTTCATCTCCCCGTGCTGCTTTCGGCTATCACTGAAGCTAAATTTACAAGGTTGGTTCGCTTAAGGTCGCAACAAGGTTCAAGGTAGTGAACGCATTTGAAATCAGAACGTGCAATGTATGTACATCTGTCTAGATTGATCTTTCGACTGCTCATTCTTGGTTGATTGATAGAATTGAAACTTGAATGCCAATATCGCCTGTCTGCATGCTATTTATCTCGATCTACGTTTTCAGCTGATTCTACCTCGAGCAAAAATCGAGCACCGTCTGATTATCTACCTTTATTTTATAAGAAAAGCCTGTACAACATCTTAACTGTTATTGCTTACCAACGATACAATGTCATTCACAATCCAGTCGCATGCAATTCCGGTCTACACGAGACCATTCCCCAGTATTACCTTCCTTCATCTCCTTATGCGACAGCCTATCCCGCTACATCAAATAGACTGTTTCTACTCACCTTTCGTTCGGCCGGTTTGTTGTCGAACTACGCAGCTGCTGTTCGTTAAATTTAGCTTCGGTGCTCCACATTCAGAATCCTGCAGACCCTTGCATGTCACCGTAGGATCAGTGTTCGGCCCGATCATTACGCCAACTGATAATAGTACTCTTGAAAGAAGCTAGTGAAAAGCTCAGCACAGTTATATAAGTATAGAGATACGTACTTTTATTTTCGGGGCTTCTATTGAGAACCGGGTTTCTGACAAAATCAATGATAGCATACGGTAGCGGAGGACCCTATTTAGCCATGTGTGGCCATAATAGGACCGCTAAGAATACATATGCATGCAACGTTCAATTATTCCTTAACATGCCCACAAACTGACGTTATCCACTTGACGCGTCATTCATGCTTTTTCGCGTCCTCCGATTAGTGCCAAACTGCTTCCCTATGGGCGGGGCGTAGACATACTGGGAAGGAAAGCCGATTCAGCCCCCACCCGTTTCGTGGCGTTGTCTTACCAACATCGACAAGGGAAACATCCATACGAGCACATCTGTCGGTAGTCACCGTTCTGGGACTTATCAGCAGCTCGTCCCGCAAATCCTTGCAAGCATACCCGAACGTGCGGGTAGTATAAAAGCCGAATGGTTGCCATTCCACGAATTCTCATCACCCTCCATCCAACACGACATCTCTCAAAATATTGCATTCCCACTCTTTTGCCACCAGAAAATGGAGTCACAAAAGAGCCGGGACGAGTACACGGTGGGCTGGATCGCCGCACTGGACTGCGAGCTGACAGCCGCCATCTCGATGCTCGACGCGCAACACTCGCAACCGCACGACTTCGACCGCGGGCCTTCCGACGACAACGTCTACGTCTGGGGCGAAATCGCCCAACACAACATCGTCATCGCCTGCCTCAAAGCCGGCGTCTACGGCACGACGTCGGCCGCCACCACGGCGATGCGGCTGCTGTCCGCATTCCCGAACGTCAAGTTCGGCCTCATGGTCGGGATCGGCGCCGGCGTGCCGCAGCGGGGCAACAAGCCGGACGTGCGTCTCGGCGACGTCGTCGTCAGCGAGCCCGACGGCGCGACGGGCGGCGTCTTCCTGTACGACCTCGTCAAGGCCAAAGCCGGCGGCGTCGCGGAGCCGAAGGGGTTCCTGAACGCGCCGCCGGGCATTCTGCTCAAGTCTTTGACGCGGCTGAGGGCTGAACATAAACTCAGGGGGATGGATATCCAACGGCATCTGGACAGGATCACGCCGAATATGGTCGAGCCGGACGACGATACGCCGGGGTTTGTGCATCAGGGTTCGGAGAACGACAGGCTTTTCAAGGCCGACTACTTGCACGTTGATGGCGAAGACTGCGAGAACTGCGAGAACTGTAGCCCTACAGAGCAAGTCAAGCGCAAGGAGCGCGCGACTCGGCCGAGGTTTCACTACGGCATCATTGCGTCGGGAAACACCCTCGTAAAGGATGCAATGCACAGGGAAGAGCTCGTCCAGCGTATCCCTGGTCGCATTCTCTGCTTGGAGATGGAAGCAGCTGGCCTGATGAACGACTTCCCTTGCCTCGTCATTCGGGGCATCTGTGACTACGCGGACACGCATAAAAACGACCAGTGGCAACCGTACGCTGCTGTGACAGCTGCGGCATACGCTAGAGAGTTGCTTCACTTTGTCCCGAGAGAAGAGGTGGAGAAGGCAGCGAAAGCGACGGAAATCATGCAAGGGAGTTAGTCTTTCTCCGTAATATCAGCAAAGATGAAGTAGCCGTTAACAATGTGAAGTTGCCAGAGCTTTGGAAGCCAACCACAAGATCACGATAGATACCAACCATCGCGTGAAACAAGCCGACATCAAGGATTAGCTCGCTCCAGCCAACCCAGAAAGCAATTGGGCGACTGCTCGGTCCCAGTGTTACAGCAGTACCGGCCAGTGGTTCCTTGACAGCCAAGTACTTGCGACATGGAAGGAACATTCTGGCTCCTTCCTCTGGCTGCATGGCCGTCCTGGATGCGGCAAAACCATTCTTAGTTCTACAATTATCGAACACTTGCGTCGCGTCGAGACGCCCTCGACGTCCAAGAATGTGGTTTTGTTTTACTACTTTGATTTCAAAGATACTTCAAAGCGGTCTACGAGCAATCTCATTCGAACTCTCCTCTGGCAACTCAGCGCGGTGAGCGACGACGCCTGGAATGAATTGGAGGAATTATACGAGTCTCACAACAGACATTCGCAACCGTTGGACAGTGACCTCATCAGGACTTTTCATTCGATATCGGCAAGCTTTGGTCGCATCATGATAGTCCTCGATGCACTTGATGAGGTAATGGAAGCTGAGAGAGGTAACTTGATCCAAACAGTGGTCGAACTTATCAATAATCCATCCGCAAACATCCACTTGATCGCCACAAGCCGCAGAGAACAAGACATCGAGCGTGCGCTTGACAAGGCCAAGCCTATTTCTGTGGATCTCACCAGAGATGACGTGAGCGAAGATATCAGAAGATACATTCGTGCAAGAATTCGGGACTCTGAGAAGCATCCAAAATTGCAGCAAAGATGGGAGTCGCGACCGGATGTTCAGCAAGAAATTGAGACGACGCTCGGCAAGAAAGCTGATGGAATGTAAGTTCAGCATGTCCAAAGAGTGTCAGCCCTGAAGATCGAAGGCTAACTGAACGGCCCATTAAAGGTTCCGCTGGGCTGCTTGTCAATTGGATGCCATTGAAGACTGTGTCGACTTACGCACCCTACGGAACACGCTAAAGGACCTTCCCGTAACTTTGGACGAAACATATGGACGGATCCTTCACAAAATGAGTTCAAACCAAAAGGACGGCGCAGTCAGACTCCTTCAGTTGTTAGCCTTCGCCCAAAAACCACTTAGTGTAAGTGAGGCCGTCGATGCATATGCCGTCGATCCGTCAGACTCACCTGCATTCTCGGAGGCATACCGGCTGCCCGTACCGTTGGAGATTCTGCAGGTGTGTGGCGCCTTGGTCGCCTTTGGTGAAATCGACGAGTATCGGGGACTCGACGAGCATACGACCGTGCACCTCGCACATTTCTCGGTGAAGGAATACATTACTTCAACACGACTCCAACCCGAGTGCCTCCAGTCTTACTTCGATCCTGTACGCGCACATTCCTCGATTGCGAGAATATGCCTTGGGTATATAGCAAGTGTGCTGGCCGAAGGCAACCCGTACGACCCGGATTTCTTTATGTTGTACAACGTATTCCCATTTCTGTACTACGCCGCCGACAACTGGACGACCCATGCTAAGCATGGAGAGGACGACGAAGACCTGTTTGATACCATTCTGGACTTCTTTTAGCACCCCGTTGCTCATTCGACTTGGGCAGTCTTCTTTATGGGGAATAACTTTGGTGGCCTGAGATGGGCCAAGTACGGGATGGTAACTAGATGGACTCCGCCTCCCGCCCATGTCTGCATCTATACTGGGCTCACGAGGACGACGTTGAGGCTCATGACTTCGTCCGAGCTCTGTGAGCCACAATCTCCCTCTGACGATGCGGAACTTGAGGATGCGCTCTTCCACACTGGCGATTGTCCGTTCTTCTATTGGAATTCGTTAAGAGAGAGTGCGATAGCCAGTCTCCTATACGTGGCATCTTCCACCGGCCAGACAGCTATTGTACGCCACCTTGTTGCCGGAGATGAACAAGTGCATGAGGAGTGTGGAGGCTGGGGGACTGCCATGAACGCCGCTTGTCGGAACCTGGATTCTGACACCGTCGAGGTAATACTGACGCATGGCAATGCTTCAGCTGACTGGTACCCCGAGTATATCCATTCTGCAATGAAAAACCTGATGAGCGCGGCAACAACAGGACAAAGTTTCACTAATATCATGTCGAAGCTCGTGGCAGCTTGTGAACAGATGAACATCAGCACTGCCTGCCTAGACACTGCTCTTCTGGGCGCGCTCAGCATTGCGGATCTGGCTGCGGCTCAAACTTTCATCACAGAAGGAGCTTCTTTCTTGGAGGTAGCGAAGCAGATGCAGATGCTTGAGCACCTCACAAGCGACGAGTTGTCCGGTATTCGCGAACTGCTGAGGCACAACTACATGGAACACTCTATTTTCAAAGCCATCAGGAAGTTAGAAGAGGAAGGCTGTTGGATAAGCCCCTCGAGTTGCGAGATACTAGCGAGAAGCTCACTGGAGGATCTTTTCGCTTTGGTGTTGGGTCTACCTCTGTCTACTGAAAGCTTGAGTACGTCCGAGGAATCATCAACACCTCTTCGGCCAGATCCTATGCACCAAGAAGTCCTATGCAATGGAAGAAGGCCCTGTCAGGCCTTTACGGACGCGGAGCTTTATGAAGGACAGACACCATTGAGGACTTGGGCGAAAAAAGGTCGCGCTGATATGGTGGAGCTTCTGCTGCGCGGAGCGGCGGACATCGATGCGAGAGACGAGGATGGAAATACTGCAACTCACTATGCAGCCGCGAACGGCAACTTGGAGGCCTTGAACGTCCTGGTCCGATATGGAGCAGATCTTGGAAACAAGAATCGCGATGGGAAAACCCCGTACAGGAGTGCTGTACGGCCCGGTGAGGAGTGGAACGGAGACGAACGTCAGGATAGGAAATCCTGTATGAGTGTTGTGGGATGGATCAGGGCTGAATATCCTTCGTATGCCGAGTAGGATGATGCTGAGAGCTGTTGGGATGATGGGCTGGTTAAATAAATGGGATAGCACTCGCATGCGGGCTTAGAATGATACCTCCACCGTAACGGCGCTTCGAGCCAGCTCAGGCGGGTGCGGCGCGGAAGTTTTACTTTGGAAATGGATTGCGTAGCCACCCACCATTTTGATGAGCGCACCAATCACACACGGTGCCGCTTCACGCTTGTTAGTCCCCACATCCAACAAAACTGCATTCGAATAGCTGGGTCTACGATGTTATAAGAGCATGCAGCGTCAATGGACACTGTTCTCGTTTCATACAGGCTCGGCGTTTGTGGCTATGCAAACTGCGCCATGCAACTGCATGCACGCGCGCGCGTGATGCGGCACAGCAACGCCGCACTACAGATCGTCAAATTTTTGCGCTCTTGTGCCGTAAATTCGAGTATTTCTTTGTGCTAAGCCCCAATAGTGTTGCTGCTGTCTATCAAGTTCACCACCTCTATTCGGCGCAGCAATGTCGAAGATGCGATTGTTAAGGAAAGTTGAAGAGTGGAAGGCGATTGACAGCGAGAGAGATAAATTCATAGAGGTGAGAGTCTTCAAACAAGCCAGGAGCAAGCTGATTGGATGATTAGGAGCTCTGCGATGATAATGACCGCCTTTTGGCAGAAGTGAACCGATTGAAGCTCGAAGCAGAGCGTGCCCATTTTGAGGCCAAAGATCATTTTGACCGGTATAAACAGAGTGAGGACTTGGTTAACAGGTTGCAACAAAAGCACGTAGGTATTATTTATCCATTCAGAAAGGCAGCTGACAGCTGATTACTGGTTGCAGGATGATGGTGCATATGTTTCGGTTCTAGTTGATGGAGACTGCGTTCTGGCAAGTTATCCTACAGCAGTTAAATTCTTGCTCGGTACTCTGACATTAGCCTACAGTTTAAGGACGACCAGGTCAGGCGGGCTGTTGCCGGTGGTACTGAAGCAGCCGGTCTGCTTGTGAACGGTGTCAGAGAGTTTGTCAGTGAACACGTTGCCGAAGCTCCAGGCCGAGTCTCTATCCATGTCCGGATCTATGCAAACGTAAAGGGCCTGGGCCAGGCATACTACAACGCAGGCATCTTGCTTGACCCATCGGACATTTGGTCTTTCGTGCGCGGGTTTAATATGGGTCATCCGATGTGTGATTTCATCGATGCCGGCGATGGAAAGGAATGCTCTGACGATAAACTTAAAGGTGAGACTTGTAAACTCAAGCCATTACCAAACTATTGTACTAACTTGTCTCCAGAGATTTTCAGGTCGACTATAGCCAACGTCCACTGCAAACATATTCTACTTGCTTGCTCAGCTGACAACGGATATGCTCGGCTTCTTGCGCCTCTGAAGGCGGACAAAGCTGTAGTGCAACGTGTGACTCTCGTAGAGGGACCACCGTTTGCCAGTGAGCTTCTGCATTTGACAGACTCGTTTCTGACACACACTTTTCCAACCGTCTTCCGGTCCAGCAAGCTCACGACCCGCCCACGCAGCCCTCCAGATGGCAGCCCGCCCAGATACGCAGCAGTTGCTGCGTCAGGTTTCCCGCAGCAAGCCCACCTCGTTCAAGATAGGAAGACTCAATCACCAGTAGGCCAGCCGGTTGCTCGAAATGCCAAAGGTCAAAGGGTCGACCGTCATTTGGAGTACTCCCAAAGCTTAGCAAAGCTGCTCCAGAAACGCAAGCTTTGCAATTACTTCCACCTCTTCGGCGAGTGTCGCTTCGAGAGTTGCACCCATCACCACGGGCCAAGGCTGACTGGAGACGAGTTGAATGCCCTTGCGCATGTTGCGAGGCTGACTCCTTGCAGGAATGGACTTGGGTGTGATAATCAGCAGTGCATTTTGGGACACCAGTGTTCTTTTGGAGACAGATGTATGGGGAGGCGTTGTCGCTTTCCGGAATCGATGCATGGCGTCGACACGCTGATTGTGTCATGAGACTTTGGGACTGGGAGCAAGCTTTCGTTGTCTATCATAACGCTACACACAAATGACAAATTAAAGTTTCCAGAGGGAGGAGTGGAAGGCTTCAAAGCGGAGAGGTTGGCCTATAGCATTAGAGGTTCACTCGGTTGAGTTCTGTCCTCTTACAGGTGTTTTATAGTTGTTCTTTCGAGACAAAATTGTAATCTCACGTCAACAAGGGAGCAATCAATTTTTGAAAAATGCTTTCATGCATCACATAGCGAGATATATTGACTCAGAGTAGTAGTAATAACTGTGGCAGCAGTAACAGTGTGTGTCATGGAACCTCCCATTTTAACCCCGGCGACATCCCATCCAACCGCCACATGAAGCTTGCCAGACGTCCACATCAATCACCTACACCAACCAACCGTCCGCCAGCCCACTTTTCGCCGCACCCCACCACCACCCCTTCACCAAGCCTCGATCCCCCGCCTTCAGCACGCCCTCAGCTCCGCCCACCTACGCAACTCGGGATCCGCCCTCAACCTCTCCATATCGCCCTTCTCCATCGACACAAACACCTCGGTCCCCTCCTCCTCCCCCTCATCCCCCTCATCCCCCTCCTTCACCCTCCTCGGATAAACAAAAAACGTATTATTAAACACGCCACTCGCCAACCTCAGCGCCCGCAACGCCCCAAACCCGAAATCATGCTCGCGATACGCCGCCATGACGCTCCAGCTCGTCACAATCGTCGCGATCTGCCCCGGCGCGAACGTGAACGTCTGCCGCACGCCCGACGGGTCGTGCGGGAACGACGCGATGTAGTCCTGCGTGTCCTTGATCATCGACGGCGTCCGCCATTCAACCACGGTCGCGCGGATCGCCTGGGCCACGTCGGCGAAGGCGGCGGGGGATGGGTTGGTGAGGGCGGACGCCCGCTGGGAGACGTACGAGATGCTGACCGCGTTGCCCGGGTACGCGCCGTGCAGCGGCGGGTCCGTGTACGGCCGGATGTCGACGGCCATGTGCATGTGGACGGACGCGTCGGGGTTGGAGTCGGCGGCGGGCAGGCGGGCGCGCGTCATGCAGCGCCACAGCAGCGCCGTGATGCAGTCGTTGGTCGACACCCACTTGTCCTGCTGGGCCGCGGCCGCGGCCGCCGCCTCGCCACCACGGGGGATGTTGGTCGAGGCTTTCAGCGCAGCGAGGCGGCTGCGCGGCAGGTGGAAGATGGATTGGGCCAGCACCATGGGCTCGGCGTACTCGCCGCTGGCCGGCAGCACGGGGATGTACTTGAAGGAGCGGATGCGGCGCTCGACGTCGGCGATGCGGTCGGGAGGCAAGGGAGTAGTGGAGCTCATGGGGGACGGGTCGAGGCAGCGCGGGTCGAAGGGCGGTGCAGGAGCGCCCGTGTCGAAGAGGGCGCGCGTGTTGGCGGCCCAGCGCGCCAGCACGACGTCCACGCCCTTGGCGTCGACGCACTGGTGGTGCAGCGCCGTGCCGAGCACGAGGCCGCCGCGGATGAAGTTGAGCTGCGCGAGGACGGTGGGCAGGCCGGAGCCGCCGGGCGCGGTTTTCGGGTCCGCGGGGAGCGTGAAGTTGGGGGCCATGTGGCGCTCGTTGAGGTCGGAGAAGGGGAATTCGCGGCGCTCGAGGTCGGCGTAGCTGGGGAAGTCGGTGTCTTCTAGGTGGTTGATGTGGATGGTGAGGGTGGGGTAGGCTGGGCTGCGTTTGACGAAGGACTTTCCATCCGGGCCCTCGTGGACATGGCCGCCGAGGAATCGGTATTCCTTTGAGGTAATCTGGAGGCCTTTGCATAGGTTCTCAATGACAAGCTCTCGGTCAACGTCATCGTCGAGCTTGTAAGTCGAAGTGACTGGGACGTATACCCTGACATAGATGTTGTCGAGGTCGCTTAGGGGGATTATTTCTTCTGCTGGATCATTTTCGGCGTCTATCACTTGGATTGTCCTGGTTTCTCTTGGAGTCATGGTGGCGATGTGGATGTCCTCATGAATGGACCAAAATCTTGGACGGCACGCTGCTAAAATATTTCAAGCTCCCTACCCGCATTTGCTCTATCAGGAAATCTGATCTGACTCAGCCCTATTAGAACAGGAAAGCAACAGCCGTTCCCCAGCCCTGAAAATCGTACGATGTCTTGGCATCGATCATCCTGCTGAAGATCGATACTGAATGCGTGACTGCGCAATTGCCTATTCGCCCCCTCGCCCCGACTGCCCGGGCCGCGTGCCTGGGGGAACTGCCGTTTCAGTCACCCAGATAGGATGACCCCAGGATTATTTATGTTCGAATAACTTTGTTCAGGCACTTGACCTCAACTTTATAATGCCACTACGCCAATCAGGAGAGCAGCGGCTTCAGCGGCAATGAGAAATCAAACCGAACAGCCCCATTCGTCGAGAAAGCTGCTGCTGCCGCGGAGCAGTACCTGTGTCGGAAGCACCCAAAATACGCGTATCTGCAAATCGCATCAGCCGAACAATAATTCTTTCACCACAGCAACTTCTCACAACACCAACCCGTCCGAGTTGCCACAGCCTCCGAAGTCGACTGCACCGCGCTCTCCGTCCCGCTGCTGGCATCCGTGATAAGATTCATCGCGGCTGTTGTCGCAGTGGCCTGATCCGCACTATTTGCCGCCGCGGTCGCCAGCTTTTCTGCGCCCGCCGTGACAGTGATCGGCCCCCACATGACGCTCATCATCGTCTTCCCCGTCAACGTCTCCACCGTCGCCATCGCCGAGATCGTCCGCGTCGTCGGCTTCCCGTCATTATAGTCCTCAATGTCATTCCAGCGCCTGTACAGCGCCCTCGTCGTCCCCCTCGATCTTGCACGCCACGATGGCCTGCGTGACGGGGAACCGTGACCGACGCGGCGTCGACAGGGAGCGTGTAGGCGTAAGTCCGGACGGAGCCCGGGCCGCCAGCGTGATGCCCGTGGTGCAGTCGTAGCCAGCGGGGCTTGTTGGTCGTCGTCGTCGCCGCACCAGAGCAGGTACGTCGTCGGGCCGGGAGAAAGCGAGGCCGCGATGACCGCGGCAACGGCCGTGCCGACGCCGAAGAGGTAGTTGTTGATGATGGTTGTGGTGAGGCTGCCGGTGGTCTGGGCGGTGACGGCGGCGGCGGCGGCGGCGGCGGCGGCGGCGGCGAGGGTGAGGGTTCCTGCGCGCATGGCTATGGCGTTTGTTTGGATGCCGTGAGAGTGATTGCTATGCAGGATGAAAGGGTACCGATAAGATCGAAATCGGGAAATCGGCGCTGTGCAGCATCATTTCGATGTCTTCTGAATGCACTGAGTTTTCTCAGTGCCACCATCGAATTCTCAGAGTGTCGTAGCTTGACATCGTTGAGACCGATAAAGAACGCATGGACCTGGTGGAGACGGCAATGGTTCGATTCTGCCGCTAGGTAGCCGCGAAGGATGCCGAAGCCTTGCCTTTTACGGTAGGTTAAGTGGCCGTTTTGGGTAATTCGGGGCCGAAGGAGCACAGGCCAACCGGGTGCTGTTTGTCTCGTCGTTGTCTGTAGACATGGCTCGATGAAAATGGTCAATGCCGGTTTGCACACGCCTTTTTCATTGCCATCACGGGGTTCTTAAAATTCTATCTGGGAAGGCTTTGACGATAAAACAGTTTCTCACAAACCGTACACGTTGGCGCTGAGCACGAAGTACTACCTCCAGGTAGGTTCTACGCGGAAATATTCGAACGATGTATTACTTCAGCGTCTCTGTTCAATCACAAGTGTGCTACATCACGTAGTCGTTCCAGCCAAGTATTGAAAGACATTTCCAGAATGTGGATGGAACACGGAGAACTGTGCATTCTTTATGGGTCGGTCAGGATCGCCATGGACCTTCTCATTGGTGGTCGGTACATGGTAAATATTAGAATAGAAGATCGTGCATATCGGCACGTTTTGCCGCTTTCACGAGACGATTGGCTTCCAGGTACCGAATTGCGGCTGATGAGAATGCATCCAGCGGGGCCAGAACCTCAATACGAGGAGTCTCGCGTAGGCTTGCGCAGGAACCGCGGCATGCAGGAACACTCAGACAAATCACAACATCGAAATATTTTGCCGACTACAGTTTTGTACTTCTTGGGGAACGGTTTCTGACTTGCAGTACAAACGTAGTACATTCTCTTAGGGTCGTTCTAAATCTAATTATCATGGATTCTGCCAGGGTTGGTATTGCGGGCTTGGCGAGAAGGATCCCGATCACCCGAACGCTCGTATTTCTTGGAAGCGACGTGCGCCACGGTATTTTAAACGGATTAAGCTCGTGGCGTCTGCCGATAGGCCTTCATCGTGCTCTGATAAAAGGCTTGCCTTGGAGCTCGCCGTACATATTTGCGAGATTTCTTCTCATCATCACACGCAACAATCGTCGTGGGCACCCAGAATCTGCTCCACCTGTAACGGCAGAGCTGTCCCTCATGACGCTTTACGACTCCATCGACTGAAAAATCTCCCATAATGACGGCGCAGCCGCATACCTCAGGACTGGGCTCACAAGATGTCGAACTAGCGGACGTCAGGTCGTCAACTACCGCAAACATGCAGGACCACGACCATGGCAACACGAATCCGGACCAGGATAGAGCGGGAGGCGTGTACCGGCCCAGAAGCGCCGACTCCTCGGACTCACCGCCCGCCTATGTTCTGAAGCCGCCACCGTACACGGCCGAGGATCCCGCGCTGACGAAGCCGCAACAGCGGCGGTGGAATCAATGGGCGAAAGCGCACTGGAAAAGGCTTCTTCTGCTTGCCATTGTGATCCTCGTACCTGCCATCGTATTTGCGACGTGAGCTGCCCTTTCCCCGATGACCGTCAAATGCTGACCATTGACAGCATCTACGGCATCATGAAAGCCCGCGCACAGGCGATTGTGAATGCCTTGCAGTTTGAGCGTGGAGATAGGACCGTACTGGACTTGGTAATCTATGGTTCCGAGCCTACCATCGCCGAATTCAGTTGGCAAGACACCCTGTGGAACAACGATAGCCATTATAAAGAGCTGAACTTCGACCATTTCGAAACCATGACATTCACGCTGGAGGGTGCCACCCTGCCGTTCGAAACGATCTATGACGACTACGGGATGTATTTTTATCAACCCAATATCACGAAACAGATTTATGGCTACCTTTCTAACGACGCGTTATCATTGGAGGTGCTGAGAAGCATGATGCATCAAGAGGAAGTCAGTGTGTGGCTTGAAGGAAGTACGAAAGTGAAAATCTCTAAGTACCTGCCCAGGTACGCCATCCAATTCAAGAAGAAGATAAAGTTCCCGGGTGAGTCAAGTTCTCCGTTTCCCAAAAGCCCCGAGCTGATGATCATGACAGGCTTCGGCGGAATCTTCCAGTACGACCCTTTCCGGCCGGAGATATGGAACCTAAGCGACCCCGAGCAGCTCCAACCAGCCACGGCGAAATATCCCCGGTTCTTTAACTTCCAGGACGTTGTTGGCCGCGGCCTGGGCGCGGGTCCCAGCGGGCCTGACGTGGACGAGCGAAGGTCGAATGACGACACCATCTACGGCCTGTCTCTCAACGTGGACATCTACGAGAACGGCACCGAGACGAGGCTCGGCCAGGGAAACCTGACCGATTTCTTGAGCGCGAATCGCAGGCAGAAACTGACGGCCATGGTTGACGTTGACTATATTGAAGAGATGGTGAAGGTCTACGAAGATGGTATGATGCCGTGGGTGCTACGGCCGACAGGGGCGTTCAGGCCCTCATATGATTCTCCAGAGTATTACGTCGTTGAAGATGGTTATGACGCCCCATGGCTTTTTGAGGTTGTTAAAGGGATGGAGTTTGGTATGGTCGTCAACGTTACACAGGGATGAGGTTTATCGCGTGTCCGTATGCTTACTGGGACGACTCGGGTGCTTGTAATGACCCAACGCATCATTAATTCGGCGGATGAACAACGGAGGAGGCGCATGGGAGTATTTTTACTGCTTTTCGATGGGCGCAGAAGGAACACAGATGGCTATTGTCGCCGCGTCAGGAACCAACATTACACAAAATCCATCTACGGTTGTGAAACGTGAACGAAAATCATCAAACACATAGGTGAGTCAGAAGAATTGAGATTGGAGTCAGTGTGGCAAGTTTGGATCAGAACGATGGCTGAGCGGCAATAAGGCGTGGGATTGTTAAAGTTATTGCCGGACGGCAAAAATGGATCGGCAGGCAGAGGTTCGGCTGTACCCGAAGTTGCGGTTAAATACAACCTTGAGCGCCTGGGCGATGCCGAATTTCCTGACCGGCGTGCGACTGCTTCCATCATGCCACTGCTGCCTGGCCAAGGCTGATTTCGGCCCTGTCGCACCTAAATATAGTGGCCGGTTGACAGTTCCAATGGAGATCATGCGGGCTGTCGCCAAGCTCGCTCTAAAAATCCCTCGTATCCTCATCGAGCAATATTGGCAGCACGCAGCCAATCACGCGGAAGGCCTGTGTGGCTTGTGCCTCCTCGCCTGCCTTGCAACACCGCCATCGTGCAAGTAGGCGGTGTCACGTCGCTTCCTGAAGACTTCAGCCCCCACAGGAACAAGTATATATCTCTCAGCGGCGTACGTCGGATTTCGTTTCGCGATTTTGCAGCCTCTTTCGAGCAGCATCTTGACCATGGCACGATACAGTACCAGCTCCTCTTTTGCGTGTTGGGGCTTGTTCGACGATGACTGGAGCAAAGCCACCGTTGCAGTCGAAGCCATTGAGATTGCGCTTCTGATCATCCTGATCGCAATGTGGATTGGAGTGCAGAGAAGAACTCCACACCAGTTCGAAGTCCTCAAATGGCACAATTTCGGCGCCGCCCTGCACTTCTGGCTCCTGTAAGCATTCCCCGAAGCTACCCGACGACGAACCGCAACTGACCACCACATCTCAGCTACGTCGTCCTCATCTTCATCACCTTTTTCCTAGCCGGCTGCGCAGACAACTTCACCATCGTCGACAACTACCGCATGGCCATCGCCTACCAAGTCATCTTCTGGATCGCCAAAAACTTCCTGCTCGCCACCATCCTCCTCGCCATCCCCCGCGGCCTGGACCGCCTCCGCGACCCCGCCGCGCAAGGCAGAAGATCATCATGGCACCTCACAGCCATCAGCCTGCAGGGCTTCATAACGCTCTTCGCCATCGTCTTCCTCGGCCTCTTCATCTGGGCCTACCAGTCCGTCATCGACCACTACGCCCATCGCTACTCCCGCGCCACCGCTTTCCCCGAGTACATCTACGTCTACATGGCGCTGAAGACGTGCTGGTTCATCGCCGCGCTCGCCGGCATTGGGCGCATCGCGCACGCGCTGCGGGCCGCGGCGCGTGAATGGCAGACGGTGCCGAGCGCGCTGCGGGGCTGGGCGTGGACGCTGTGCGGCGCGTTGTTCGCGTACGGCTTCTTGTCGACGTTTTTCGCGTTCTGGGATGTTTTTGGGGCGGGTAGCTTGTTGAGCGATGAGTACGTGGCGCAACGGATTGCTGAGTTGGTGTTGACGACGTTCTTTTCGTTGGTGGTGCTGCTGGCTGTTGTGCAGGTTGCGAAGGGGATTAGTGGGATGCTCGCGCATCCGGATTTGTATGGCTTCGGGCAGGATGGACGGGGGCTGGAGGACGGGTATGTTGGGGAGCAGAACCACCATGGTGCGTATGGTGAAGATAGTGCGTATTTTCAGACCCACAATCAGGGGTATTATGGTAGGACTGTGAAATAGCTCCGGGGGTTTTAGCGCGTCAGTATGCATATGAAGGACGACGGCACGTTTGTTTTTTTGTTTCCTGTTTCATACCATTTAGACGCATGGCCGGGCCGGAGCATCAGTTGTGTCTTTCTTTGAAGACAAGATTACGGCGTTTTCTACGTAAGTTACATGCTTAACATTACTACCTCTACTTATAAGTAGGTCCAAACTCGTCATCTCCATAATCTTCTGTACCTTTCCTGAGCTTTTCGTCTGCCAGTAAAATCATTATTATCGTTGGTGGACGAGTTCAAATTAACAGCTGTTGAACTTCAGTCAGAGATATTGCGCTAATCGCCGGGTAGGAGAAGAAAAGAGGGGACCATTGGGAGCCTGTTACGCTACAATGGTAGATGGTGCTGTTACTGACCTTGTGGACGGGTAGTTATTTCCCGGGCAGTAGCACTCGTTGCCGTAGAGGCGCTCACAGCCGCCCTGGCAGTGGTAGTAGTCGAGGTCGGCGAGCGCGCCGCCGGGTTGGCGCAGCGCGTCCCACTCGGAGCAGTTTCCAGAGCCGGTGGCCACAATGCTGAACTTGGGCCAGACAGTTTTGATGGAGTCAAAGTATATACCCCTGGAGAGAGAAAAAAGAAAGATTTCTGTTAGAACTCGAATAATTCCATCACGTTGGGGGGATTGTGCTTACTCGGTGAAGGCGCCGGCAAGCTCGATTCCACCCGGGCCGACGGACTCGAGCTTGTTCATCGTCACATTACCAATCTGTAGCTCGTTATACAACTTGAAGAGGCCGTTAATGCGCTCGATGTTCGGCGCCTGCAGCTCGTGGAAGTAGTGGTTGCCGGTCACGAGCAGGTCGCCGTTGACCTCCTTCAGGCTCGGGAACAGCGCGCGCTGCAGGCTCGACCGGTACTGGTCTTCCTCGGTGATAATGATGCCGCCGCCGACGTACTCGAGAGCGGGGAAGCTGATTTCGCGCGTGAACGAGTTGATGTTCTCGAAGTCGCCGCCGATGCGCGTGAGCGAGTCGCCTTCCACCCACATCCAGTCCTGCACGGTGAGCTTGCCCGTGATCTCCTCGACGCCGTTCAAAGCGACGCGTGAGTACAACGGCCCGTCTCCGAGGAGGATGTTGCCGGTGAACGTCGGGCAAGCTGCGCCCAGCGTGTCGGCATCGGCTTGGCTGCTGATAGTTTTTGTGGCAGCGCTGGAGCACACTGTGGACCGTCAGCCTGGCCAGATCAGAAAAGAGGGGGATGGAGAGCCTGACATGTCGCATTTTGACTGACAACAACACCAACAAGGGCCGACAATGTGGCCAATTGAAGAATCTTTGCCACCATCGCTCTTGGTTGTCTCTGAAAATCCGTGTAGCTCAGACTTGAAGAAGAGGGATTCGGGCAATTTATGGGAGTTCTAAATATGGCCAGGCAACAAGCATGTCCTGATGCTTAACTTTCAGCCAAACGGCCGGGCCGGGGCGAGTCCTCTTTCGGACCTCTCGAAAGACTCCCGAGGTTCCGGCATAAACGAGCGGCCAGCTGGATACGAGACTATCGAAAGATAGCCAGCATACCCCGGCCGAGCGTGAGCGACCAAAGCTTGGCCAACGCCGATTACGCAAGTCTTCGTCGGACTACCGTTCGCTGATCAACACCTTATTTCAACATGCGTCAAATGCCATCTGCATTCTCGGTCGAATCAAAGTATTCAACGCTTTCCCGGACAATAAAGCTCCTGTCTGCTGCCAGCTCGTTCAAATCGTACCTGGTGCCAAGCTTCGGCTGCAGCAAAGGATTCTCCGCCCCATCAATGCCCGGCCAATCGCTTCGGATGTGTCCCACACCATGGCCCGTTGTCGAGCATGGGTCTATTTTTCCTGCGGTTCCAGAACAAACTTTGCGGTATTTTGGGAAACTCAATACTGCGCAATGACTCGGCAGGTCTTTGCCATCTTTATCGTTGTTCGGCCGTCAAACCTTGTTTGAGTACCGTCTACTTGTTTCAATTTTGGTCCTCTACTCTCAAACCTCATACGTGACGTGAAACATACAGTGAGACCAAAGACGGTCTCCGTTATCCAAGTCAGAATCAAAAGCCCTGGAAAGTGCAAGGTTGACATCGTTGCTGCTATCACATTGCTTGATTCTGCATTCTCGAGGTTGACAACAATTATGGTATTGTTGCATGGCCTTGGGGTATTTC
>RHKH01000160.1:10000-36847 GCA_009829795.1 Lasiodiplodia gonubiensis | reverse complement strand
CGCCCCCCCCCAAAAAAAAAAAAAAAAAAGCCAACCCTCGCCGGCGCCAATCAACGCCCGAAACCGATACCACACCCCCCTCATTACACACTACACATAATCACCACCTCACCCTCCCGCCCCCATTTCCCTCCATCTCAAACACCCTCCTCTCATTAACCCCAACCTCAACAAGCTGCCGCCCGTCGGCCTCGCTGCTCACAAAAGGCTGCTTTGGAAACGCCCCCGAGAATCCCTGCGGCCCGACAGGGGCATACGGAAGCTGCCGCTGCTGCTGCTGCTGTTCGTCGAGCCGCCGCCGCCATCGGCGCTCACGCAGTGCCAATACGGCCAGCGATGCCACCAGCAGTGCGCCCAGCGTCGCGCCCGTCGCCGCGCCGACCGTCGCCCCGCTTGCACCACCATTGCTGCCTGCTCCAAACGATGATGTTGTGCACGCTGATGCCGAGGCAGTAATTGTGGCTGTAGCAGCTGCCGCCGTCGCGGAATTCGAAGCCGTTGCCGTCGCCGACGAGGATGCAGAAGAAGAGGAAGCCAGCATGGCCTCGACGGCCTCGAGAGCGCCGAAGGGTGTGCCCGGAAGGAGGGAGAAGCTGGCGCCTTTCTCCTCGCAGCAGCTGGCTGTCGTCTGCGTGTTGCCGCCGCAGCAGGACGTGTGGTTCAGGTCCCAGTGGCCGGCGACGCACTGGTAGATGTTGGAGAAGCCGCTGGGGTTGTCTTTTTGTTATCCTCGCCAGTGGTCAGTCTTTTCTCGTTCGGAACTACAAGTGTGAAAGAAAGCGAGAGCTATTCTTTGTGTTTAAATTTTTTGCTCCGCTGTTTCTTTTCTCCCGGAATTTGGGACTTCTGTTACATACCATCTCTGCACTTGGCGGCGCAGGAGGGGTCATCCCACTTCCGATCGGTGCAGCCTGCCCGGGAGAGATAACCAGTGTCGGCGAAGCAGTAGCCTGTGCTGGTGCAGACGGAGGTGGAGAGGTCGCAGCAGCCTGCGTGCGAGTCGGAGTCGGAATTTGTGGCGTTGATGCACGGCTGCAGGCCATTGGCTATGCTGCCGTCGGGGTAGTAGCAGGTGGCGTCTGCGGATGGCATAATTTCAGGGCGGTAGAAGCGGCAGTGGATTTGCAGATCTGAATTAAAGCGAGGGCGGAAGCTGTGCGTTGGAGATGGATCTTCTGGGCTACTGTTACGATAGGGAAGCCCTTGATGGAAAGCAGGCCTGCTGCGATACCGTATAGGATGTGGAGGAGAAAGAATGTCCGTTGGAATTGTGATGGCTCCTGGGCGAGTGTTATCATTTTTGTAGCGTGGGATTGCAAGGCTGAAGGGCGCTTAGTTTTATGAGCGTTGCGGCACAGCACGCCTCAACTGCCCCATGCAGCCACAAACTCCGCTACTGATTGGGATACGTGCATATTCGGAACAGAGCGCCTATCCGTTCGCTCCAATGATGCTAGGGCTTCGCGACAACTAAGCGCTCACATCACGTGTAAGGCCCACCATAGATCACATCGATCCCGCACCTTTGATCCACCACAATGAGTCTAGCTGCATTAGTCTATTTTGATCAGCTTTTTAATAGTATATAGCAATACTCTTTAGCTAACCTCAAGAGCCGCATGGGGTAACCGAGTCTTCATCAACGCTTTGTAAGACAAACCTTCCTTACGTGAGAGTTGCTGCGTATAGTTGCCGGATTCTCCTCGTTTCTCCACTAAGGAGAAAGCGTTCTGCAGGATGTCAGAGAAATCTTTCACGCGATTCCACAACGAAATGTCATTCAATCTCGGCAGTAGTCCCGGATTCCAGAAAGATGAGGCGGATATCGACACAATTATGCCAAGCAGATGAAATGTTAAAAGGATCCATTGTCATAATCGCCATGAGCGTTACCAAGAATTGCATGGGCTATGATGATACCTCAATTCAAGGCTCAAAACGAATCTCGAAGCTTACAGCAAGTCTCTGCATCTCATGCCAAATGCTGAGAACCGGAGCCTCCTGACCGATATTCCACTTCCCCAATGCGCGTCGTGATTTGAACCTCTGTGAAGATTACAAAAGTAGCTTTCCCGACCGTACGTGCTTACCACAATCTGATGAAGCCGAGGCATATCCGTGGAGTCTCCATATTTATGCACATGCAGAGTATTATTTGCTGATCTATATACCTGGCGTGCCGAGAGTGACCTGTTCCATTCCAGAATGCCACATACTATGAAAACGCGGCTTTCATCCATTGAGTTCTGCCGACATGTAGGCCACAAAACACCAGTTGGAAGCCTTGAGGTATCCGATGAGCCGGCAGCCTACATGCCTGGATGAAATACTGGTAATTTCTCACGGGGACGATAGTAATCCCTTCCGGCCCTGATGTGTAAAAACGAAAACAAACCCTCACTACCTTTCCACATGTAGCGACATGATGTAGCCCGACCTTCTCTGGTACTTTTCACCGCCTCCGTCAGCCGGTACAGAATCACCATCTCCGTTTGCTTTCAAAGCCTCCGCCAACGTGCAAGTCCCTGCATGAACAAATCCAAGCCCCTCATACAGTCGTACAGCGCCAACATTGTCAGGCTTGATCATGAGTCGGACTCGTACCTCCTTTGCGGTTCTTCCCTCACCGGCTCTCTTTTCCTTTAGCCACTTGAAGACTTCATTACAGAGATCTTTCCCCACACCCTTTCCCCGATGCTCCGGCAAGGTGTACAGACTCAGCAGCTGCCACTTTTCCTCGACTTGATCACTCCGCACCGGCGGCTGTCCCGCTTCGTCAGGCAAAGCGTATTCCTCCGCGCTGACTGGCCCAAGTACTGTGACTTGCGCGACCCATTCCGCTTCTTGTCCACCACCAGCTTGCTGCTGCGCGACAAAGTTGTGGCGGCGCGGATCCGCGCTGAGACGGTCAATCCACACGGAATCTGGAAAGGCGGACTCGGCGTCGAGTGTTGAGGAGAAAGCCGTCGGAGATTGGGTTAGTGCGGAGAGGCGGAGCTGTTTGTATTTCTGGGCCAGCGTGGGGAGGTTGGGTGACTGGGGGGAAATGTGTGCGAAGGTGTATTTCTGTTCCATTTTTAGAGGCAATGCTGAACGACTGTATCCCTTCGAAAGCAGCAATGCAAGAATCTGCTTGATGGAATAATCTGAAGCGCCGGAGACCGGAATATGGTTGCCTTTCTGGATTGAAGGTGCTTATTGGGCGGTTTAAATGTACAGCGATTTATGATTACTCATCCCCCTCGGCGCGCGTGAACGTGGCGTAGGTCTAACAAGTAGGTTGCAGTAGCAGCCGTAAGTAGCCCCAAGTGATAACAGATTTCACAAATCAGCTTAAAATGTTACGTAAAATAGGTCTTCATCTCCCTCGTAGACGAAGATACCTTTCCCCGCTGTAATCGGACGACTGGATGATACACAAAGTTGAAATCATTTATGTAAAATGCGGTATAGTCCCGAGCTGTGGCCGAAGTATTCATTGTCAGCAGTGCTTTGTAAGTCGGAACATATTCCATTCCTCGCCTCCGTGCAAAAGTCTACAACAGACGCCAGAAATAAAGCTATCACATGTTAAAATCGCGGGAAACCTTCAAAGCTCTCTCCAACAACCAGCCAACATCATAGTTGCTCCAACAGCCGTTTGTGTCGTTTAAACATGTCCACGAATACCTCGTCCTTCCGACCCTTTCTGTCCTGCTCCAATTCTTTGTAGAATTTAGCACCCCATTGGTTATGCAGCAGTAAACCATGCTCTTGCGAGTACGGCTCCTCCCTCATCCACTCAGCCCAAGTATCGACGACCTCGGCAGCAAAGTCTGGTTTGCATCGAAACCACTCCCTGTGGGCTGTCTTCTCGGGTTCACAATCCCAGATTTCATTTAGCGGATCCAGATGCCAATGAATCAGCTTTTCAACGTGCTTAACGTAAGGCACATCCTCAGCCACATGCTCTATGGATAAATCATCCAATTTGCAATCCCTCTTGATGTCCTTGACCCGGATTTCAGTATCATCGGCCCTGCCGATTTTGACCAGTCCGGGGAATCTCGTTGAGGTGAGGACGTAAATATAGCGAAACTTGTTCGTATCGGTAACCCTCGCAGTAAGCTTCTTGAACAACCGTTTTTCCAATTTCCGGACGAAGCGATTGGCTAAGACGTCAAAGGGGCTGTCTATATATCCTTCATTGTTCTTTGCCACTCTTGACTTTCGTTTCGACGCCAACGGGCTATCTTCGAGGTCCAATCGACCCAAGTCTGCCACCAGACTCTCGAGCCTCGGTGTGGTCTCATGGCTTGGTGTTGTTTGCTGGCTCCCACTGCGACTAGGGGTGGATGTATGGACCGGTGGGCTAGAGCTTTGGGATTCGGGTACCAGACGCAACACCGATGCGGGGAGGACAGCTTGTGCGAAATTCGGCGCAGAGTTGGCAGTCTGAGGTGTGCTTTGGCTTCCTGGTGCTCCATTCGCGGACTGATTCTCGGGATGTTCGGCCGACACGCCGTAGTAGTTGTTTTGTTGGATCGCGATGTTGAAGATGATAGACGTGGAATTGAAGCCTCCGCGCTCTGATCCAGATATCTCTTCGTCATCCGACGACACTTCAACAGCCACTGCGGAGTCAGACTCAGGGCTTGAACATTCTTCAACTGTTGCACCGGACCTGTTGGGAACACTCCCACCCGTCTCTTCGCCATCACTCTCATCTGACTCGTCCTGACCGCTCTCATCTGACTCGTCCTGATCGCTCTCGTCTGACTCTTCCTGGCCGCTCTCATCTGACTCGTCATCGATACCGAGATCTGTGCTCCATAACTCATAGTAGAAATCCAACCAGAACCAATGAGAATGATGCTCGCAAAGCCAAGAGTGGATTATGGCTCGAAGAGTATTACTTCCTTCTGGCGGCATCCTATACTCATCATTTTCCTTAGAATAGAACCAGTGGAGCTGGACTATTGTTCTCCTGAGCTTGTTCCGGTCCATTCGGCATTTGCATCGCCCGCTAGCTTTGTCAAAAGCGATACAGCGGGGTATTTGCCCCTCATTCCTCAGCTTCGTAGCGACTTCCGAAAAACTGCGCGGTTCCGGTCCGGGTGGCTTGCACGATGTTTCAAGCTGGGATTGGGCACTCTTGGGTCTCTGACCACGGCTGGACTCAGCTTGCATTGGCTGTAGGGAATTCTTTCGAAGGTAGCCGTCATCTCGTGATTGTTGTGAGTCCGTGGTGGGTACGGTGGTGAGGGCGAAAACCAGAGGATTTACCTGCTCCTCATGGTTCCGGTGAAGGTAGCAAAAAAGGACTTCGATGAGCCTTCTTGCAAAGGCTTTTTGGAAGGGCGGTTCCGACTTGTGGAGGAGCTGAATATCCTCTTCGCTCCATAGGAAATGTGTTTTGAACTGGTTTCTGCAGCGGGAGTCGGCGTTGTTCACAATGGCAACGCATCTCTGGGAGTAGCCCACTTCTCTCAATTCTTGTAGGAGGCTACTCAATGGGGGATCCAGTCTCTTTTGAGTTTTTTCTGTCTGAAGATGATTGTTTGGCAAAGAGAGTGCCATGGTCGTTATGGGCGATGGAGAAGCAAGGCGCAAGCGGAGTTGAAGCCTTGGGCTGGCCACAGATAAGTATGATTCTCGATCGCTTAAATTAGCCAGAAATGGATAGGAATGACACGTCAATCACCCCACGCCTTTTGGGGGCGACAAATGCTGTGCCGCAAACTATCATGGGTTGTACCGGGATTCGCAATCGAACTGTTACAAATCGCGCCGATCCGTGGGCTGTGTGAAGCAACTGATTGCTAATGAAACACTGATGAAGCGCGATTTATGTTTTTCTTCGTTATCTGAGATCTCCAAGTGGCATCTTATATTAGTGGTAGCAATGGTAGATGCAATGGTTGACGGGCATAGCGTCCCGCGTGGGGAGGCGGCCTTGCCGAGATCCGCAGCAACATGAATAGGGAGACGCGAATGACATAAAATTGTAGTGCAATATCATATATCACAGAAAGAGCAGTCAATACCCACTTCTCTTAAGAGCTATTACCATCGTACACACTTGTTTTTGCAAGTGTAGTACAGACCAAGTCCAGCGTATCTAAAGCTGCATGACTCGTGCGGGTCAAACAACTGAGTCATCCAAGCAACACCGAGATCAAATAACAATAACTTGCATGTATTTGTTGCATCAAACTGGGCTGTTTTACGTTTATTGGTAAATTTATATTGGGTCTAACTTCAGCCCGGAGCTTCTTGCATGCCAACATGAATTTTTCGGATGACAATGAGATGCAGCAGCGGACTGGAAGAGAATGAAGCGCTCGGGGGATGTCAGCGCTTACCACGAGCTACGGACCTATCAACGTGGACGGAATACGTGGAAGAAAGCTTAGTCCTCAAAAGCAGGCCAACGTCAGCTAGCAGCGCACCGCAACCAGAAGAGATCCCACCACTCGAAAAGCATTTCTCCATGCACAATTCTTAGACATGGAATTCCGGACACGCCTTCTATCCTCGGTTTTCCTCCATCTGGGCCAGCTTCGCAACAAAGTTCGCTAACACCGTCTCGTGAGCCTTTGCCATGGTCCCCTCCACAAACCACTTGAGCCCCCACGGACATTTCCCTTCCACATGCTCTTCCACCACCCAACCGCTTCCATCTTCCTGCTCACGCACACACCACCTGCTCTCAACCACAAAGCCCAGTGGTGCCTTCGATAGCGTCCGCACCCCTTCTGGCGTATTGGTAAACTCGGTAGTGTATTTCAACTCACTATCCCACAATCCGAATGGCAAGTACGAAAGTTTGTCGGTGATGATGTAGGCTTTGGTGTCGGCGGAACGTGTAGCGTCTTGTACCTCCTCGTACCGCACGACGAGGGGATTGAGCGTCATCATATTTCCATGGTCCTGCAGTAAGGCGATGGCCCTTTCTTTGACGAAAGATGCAGGCGCAGAAGTGCTGCGGGGAAGCGGTTTAATGAATGTGGCTGTGATGGTTGTAGTTGGGGCTGCGGCACGTGAAGAAACTCAAGTTATTAGATGTATTCATAGATCTCATGTGTATATATATGATGTGAATGCAACACGCGAACGGACGTTGCGTGGAATGCTTCATGTTGGCTGCGACCGTATGATGAGACTATGGACGGCAGTGGATCACTTACAGCCAGCCATTTTATGGAAATATTACGTTGTAAGCGTTGAGCGGTATAAGTAAGGGATTTGGTGTTGAAAAAGGGTTGGAATGATGAGTCGCAACAGCGGGGAAGGAACCTTAAGTAGTGTTTCATCGGAATGGATGGCGCTATTCCTTCTAAATCCTTCCTGCACATTACTGTACTAGCACGACCTACCTCGGCTGAAACTGAAACAACACAGCTGACCCACAGTTGTCGGGGCAACCAAAGCAGGAAGGAACATCAGCAAAAGATCATGACCAGAACTTGTAAAAATGGCATTTAAATGAACACACTTACCTGTATGATTAATGTGGCGGTGAAGGTGAAGAAATATTAAACGCAATTATCTTAGACAATACGGCCTTGGTGTTGACATGCGCAATACAACACAGCAATCTGAAATACCTAAGGCTCGACGGTATTCACCCTTTCGCGGCGAACATGAGTCTACGTTTGCGCACCTGTGGACAAAAGAGAGATAGCTCCGCACACTACACTGGGTCAACACTATTAAAAGGCGCAGCTCTTCCCGTCAGTAAAATTAAAGTGTATCAGGTCCGAATTGCTTAAGGAAACATTGAATCAATTGTAAAAGTATCTAAGCAAGCCGGCATAGCTGTAATGAGAGTCGTTCCAATCATGTCGAGTACCAGAAGTCGTGTACCCAAACATCGCCCGAGACTTAAGAAAAGTATTTTCAGAAGCCTCTAGGCCCGTTCCTTAGGCGGTAGTCGTGAAGTCGGTACAGAGCTATTCTATTTGTTAACCCAATCCACAGGCTTGAAAACTGGAAATGAAAGCTCACTTAGTAGCAAATGTAGGTCCCCTGGCCCTTGTCCATTGCACAGAGCTGGCTGCAGCAGTTGTTGACGTCGTTGATGCATTCAACTGATTCTGTTAGCAGATATACCAAAGAAGCATGAATGGAGTATACTTACCACCGGTCGCAATACATCTTTTCTCCAGAAGGCCCGAGGACTCCGGTGCCTCGCTGGCCGGAGCGGCAAGAGCGGTGGCGAGGAAGAGAGTAAGGACGGAGAAGGTGAAACGCATGATGAAAGCGGGTTGATGATTTGGTTTGAGTGTTGTTTGAAGAGGCTGAGTGAATGATGTCTGAGCTGGTTGATTTGATGCTCATTTCAAAAGCAGAAGGAAACATTTTATACACTTTCAATCGCCGACATTGTGGGGTCTGGGAACTCAACGAGTCACCTCGTGATGGTGGAGAGCGTCAGCCGGATGATGCGGGACCGCTCAAGTCGCGGCCTGCCATACAATTCCAAGCAAAAACTTCTTGGCCTGGTGTTGGTTTCGAGTCAATACTGCCCCAGTGGTTACGCGCCTTGTAATCCTGTTGTGCTTACCTCACATGGGTTGCGATCCTGCAAGGGTGGGGCGTTGTGGCTGGGCTTAGCGTGGTATGGGGCACGCGTCAGGCAGTGTAGTCCCAAATGGTGGCTGTGGACCCTGCAGAAACTCAATATGGAAGAGGCGGATTCTATTCAGCCCTAATCCCCACGTACATACTGTTTCGGGTTGCCCAGTTTCGTGTTCTTCGGCGTGGGGGCCATTCCGGATGTGGGGGGTCTAACCTCAATAGCTGATTCAGCCCCACACAGCTTTACAGCAGGACGTAGCAAAGGATGAATTCAATGAGCCGTTGGCGTGAGACTCCAAAGCAACGTGAGAAGGCTTGGAATATCGGATAGGCTCGACTGAGACAAAGGGCTGAGTACAGCCAGGCATCAACATGCTCGGGTCCCGGAATCTGCCGCAACGCCCCTCGAGTCAGACTGTTTCCCCCATCGTACTGTGTAATTCTGAAAATACAACGACGGATTCTAGTAAACGGACCGAAAAGCCGAGCGTCCCAAAGCCGAAAATCCAGTCGGTAACCTTGTAAACCAGGCTGTACTTCCGCGGCTCTACTCCGCCTCCCGAATTTTTTCACAATGCGTTCGCATGCATCAGCCTTTTCGCCTTTCCATACGGTTTATTTACAATAGTCACCAATAGCAAGCTCAACTATCGTCTATTTTTAGTGTCCCTGGGTTGGGAAAACGTCGCAATTGGGTGATTTGAGAAGGTGCGGAGAGCTGCTCCGACGAGCGGAAGTGTTGAATTTCCGAGCAGCCGTAGATTTAAGAAAGGATTTAGCCAATGACACTCTGTCATGTCTGATCCCCATAACAATTCCCTGTTTGAGAAACGGGCCCCTTGAGTAAGACTTAGTCCACCACGTCCGCCACGACACACGGGAATCCTTTGATCCTTTCGTGAACAGCAGCAACATCGCGCTTCCGGGTAATGCGGAATACACTGTCGATCTTCAGCAGCTATGGCGAGGCCAAGATTTTCCTGCGGACGTAGATGGAGTCAGTGAATGGTTAAACCACGGCGACCATTTTTCACGACACATTTGGGCACAAGCCGGAGACCGACTCAATCGCTTGGCATGAATATATTTATGGTGGTCTCAGCTCCTCCTGTATCGATCATCAACATCTCAAGCACATCACACCAAAGTCTTTCGCCACCTCACGAACAATCCGCAACCATGCAGCTCAAGTACGCCTTCCTCGCCCTCTTCACCTCCATGGCTTTGGCTGCCCCCAGCGGCCTTGAGAAGGAGTCTCTGATCGAGAAGCGGTGTTCCAACAAGTGGGGTAGGTTGAAGTTGCCCTTGGATTTCGTTGCATGATATCATCGCAGAGCTAACCCAGCACAGAGGACTGCAAGCAGCATGACGACTGCTGCAGTGGCTACCAGTGCGTCTTGCACCTAGAGGGTGACTTCAAGGGATTGTGGTGCGACAACTAAGCGTTGCTCGCGATGCCATGTGGTTGGGCATTGGAAGTTGAGGTATGATGCTCGAATTACGTTATTACGACATGACGTGGACGACAGAAATGAACACTCGCTTGCGCAAAGGAAAGATGCGCTCATATGCATGACCACAGCTTTATGTCTCAGTCAGTGACGTGGTAATTCTGGGGAGTGTCCGCACTTACCAGCCGCAGCGTGACAAATTCATTCATGCAGCAGGACACCAACCGATGAGCAATGCTTTTTTCAACCAGGGTCTCATTGATTTTATCCGTGACTAGAGGGTCTTCCGTGCATCTGACCTATGTGTGGTGTATATGTGGTAGGATCGCTGTCTCTATGGCTGCAAATGTCTGGTGGGCATTGTTGCCGTTGACCTTAAAAAGCCCAGCCGAAGGTAACTGCACTGGTCTCGACATATCACAGAATAACGAGAGGCGATTTCAAAGAGAGAATTAAATGTTGTTTTTAGGTATTTCTTTGCATCACAAAAGTCGATTCGTAGGAGTATTGGGTCGAGCGCATCATTTGCCTGCCCCAGAGTTGCAAAGATCTCAAAAGCGACCCCACGTTGCAAGGAGCATCAAGAAGAGACAGTGCAGCATGCTGACATCAAGCGCGGCGGTACTTCATTACACATGCCAGCTGACGCTGGAGAAACCATATGTCAATACGTTGCTGCGGTTGTATATTACCTACTTGACATGTAATTTTGATTATAATAGGCTTTAAGCCATCGGAAAGTGCTCACATGCTTGCTTGTTAAGGGAGGACTACGAAGTCGCATGCGTCTGATGCATAACAGATACGTGGCCCGTGATAAACGCCATATGTACCTTTTTTACTGCTTGCGGATCGAATTTGGTCTGGCCTCGAATGAACTAGCTTGTGATTGAGCAAGGGCTGCCCTTGGACTGTTTTCGTCACCTTATGTTCACATGTAAAGATAGTACGCCAAAGAAGTCATTGCCCACGCATGTACAATTGTATAGAACATAAATGTGGCGGTCTTCCTCAAGCACCAGACCTCCATTGTTCATTCGTAGCCAAGCGCCACATCATCAACAATGTTGTCTCTTGACCAGGCCACGGCACCACCGAAGAAACGACTGATCGTCTGCTGCGACGGAACCTGCCAGACCGGTGACAAAATCTACGGCACCAAACCATCCAATGTAGTCAAACTCAGTCGTATGATCAATCCTCGGTCGAGCGTAGATGGCAACACGATTGCTCAAGTTGTCTACTACCAGTCCGGCGTCGCCACTGGTGGGCTTGAGTCCCAAATTAGTCAAGGTCCGACTCCTTTTCCCTATTCTAAGTATGTTGCTAAATTGTAGAAGGTTCCTTTGGTTGGGGACTTGCAGACAATGTTGCTTCCGCGTACCATTATTTGTCTACCAATTTCGAAGTGGAAGACCATGCCAACTCCAACGATGAAATCCTGCTATTCGGGTTCTCTCGTGGAGCATACACTGCTCGCGCTCTTGGGGGGCTGATAACCGAACTAGGGCTGCTTAAACCACAGTTCTTGAACGAGTTTCAAAGGGCGTTTGACGTCTACGACCGCCTCTGTAGGAAGGCAGCCCCAAGCAACCCTTCTGAGCTGCCTGAAGGGAAGCCATTGGAATTCTATGCAAACCAGCTGGACTTGAACGATCGTGAATTCTGGAATGACTTGAAATGCAATTGCAGGCCAAAAGGAAAGACATATCAGGGCGTCGAAATCAAGGTGATCGGGGTTTGGGATACCGTAAGACTGATTCGTACAAGTACTTTACCTCTCTGACTTGAATCTAGGTCGGCGCCCTTGGACTACCTGAGAGTCCTGCAACAAAGGTTTTCCCTTGGGTAAATCGCTTTCACCCGTTCCACAGTACTTCTCTCAACGGAAGTAAGTTTACAACTCGCTTCCACAGTCGCCTTACGAAACTAACGGCCAACTACAGAAATCCACAATGCATTCCAAGCTCTTGCGCTCGACGAGCACCGCGGAGCATTTACACCAAATCTTTGGCATCTTCCCGAAGATGTCTCGGTGAATCTCAAGCAATGCTGGTTCTCCGGATTCCATGAATCCATCGGAGGAGGCGGCGTGGCTATCCAGTACTTGTTTCGGCAGATATTCCCGTGGTTCTTTGCCACGTTTTTTCCGGACACTTCGGAGATGCACGAGATTACTCTTGCGTGGATGTGCGACCAAATCGATGGCCTTGTTGATTTCGACCGGAAGGCTGTGGAACATGTCCTTTTGCAACATGGCAAAAATCGGCCAAGCTGGGCTGCCTGTGAGGAGCGCGACATGGCGTCGTCATTGCCCTTCTTCTACCTGCTGGCCTTTGGTGGATCACATGTGAGAACACCTGGCCGATACTACCCACGTCTACCGGGTTACACGACAAATGAGTCGATCCACCCATCGGTCAATTACCGCACCCGGCTCAAAAATCTCCATTACGAACCAGCGCCGCTATACGAACGCTCCTTCAGCTTCTATCAATTTGCAAGGCCACTTTGGCGTGTTGATGTCCCTCGTGGCTTCCTCAGTGCAATAGGTGGAAAGTTGAACAGACGATTGATGGCGTACTTGCACGACCCGAACCACCGAGCACCGATCTGGTCTTTGATCATTGCGACCTTCAACTTGATCGAAATGCAAGTCGGCCTTCTTGACCTTATCTGGCAGTCATCATGTCAGCTGTTGCGAAGCTTGGGACTACCGATCGGGTGCTGGGAGCACCGAGTATGGAAGAAGCCAACTTCTGGGGAAGTGAAGCCGAAGCAGCCTTTTCTCGCTCAATCTTTCTTACTGCTGCCGGTCGCTCTTCCAGTTTTCATCTTAAAGCAGACCGCGCATTGTTTCCAGCTGCTAATGGCCGTGGCCAATTCTTATACTGGACAATCAGCCGGCCTCGTTGTATTTCCTATATTCCTGTTGAGTTTGCCGTTGGGTCTGGTCACTCTCACTGTCCTTGTTCCTCTAGCTACTCTCTCACTTCCGTTTGCCCCTTTGATACTTTGCTCGGCGTTGGCTATTGGTTTTGTTGCGATCATCGTCTACTTCTCTACAACCCTTCTGATCTCCGCAGCTCTCAAGAATTCGCCCAAGAAACTCGACGGCAATGAGTCGCAACGGGGATGGTGGGTTCGCGAGCAGGTTGAGCCGGCGCTAACGGAGGCAAGTCAAGACACAATGGCAATACCAGAAAGGGTCATTTGCGACACAGGGACCTCAAGGAATTCAAAGGATCCGAATGACCGCAACAGGTGGAATTTCGAGGCAAGGATGATTCCGGAGGAATTGAAGGAGTCGTTGAACGTCAATTTCAGCGAATCGGGCGGCTTGCCCGGAGACTACTGGACCCGAAGGACTAAACCATACTGGCCACATTATAAATCCCAGCAGCGACCGTCACATTGGCACACCATGGAAGGAGTTTGAGTTGAGCAAAGATCCAATTGTACTACTATGGGACGTTTATTACATTCGCTTTTGGCAGCCTCAGCATTACCTATTCCAATCCTGACCAACTTGAAATTTGAGCAAGGTTTCGCGTTTCATGATCTTCGCAGTCGCCTTTAAGCCGTCCCTGAAAGCCTATGCTTCATTCTTCGTCAGATGGACTTCAGTCATGTATTTTAACAATGAGCATCACTGTGCACGCCATCTTTAGATTTAGTGTTACCACGCGTTGCTGCAGGAAGGTCGTACATATGCGCAATATTGTTCTGAGAAACGATGTTCATGCTGATGGTCACTTGCATATCCCTACTCCAACAAAAGGGCTGCGCTGTTCGATGGCGTAGATTCAGCGTCATTCAGATTTAATAATAGTAATTTTAGCCCTCATCCACAGAGGATCAAGACAGAGCTTGGAATCGCCCTGTACCACTTATCTTCAAGCGTGTTCCGTGTGTTCCGGCTTTCGGTACTCAAGTTTCCTCCCGGTTGGAAAATGCCCTATCAGCGAAACATGCAACACGCAAGTACAGCAGTCACACCATCCTCTTCTCCAAACAGCTCCGACGATGAGCCTGTTTAATCTCCCACATTGGTGATAGTCCTCCCGAAGTGCCGAAAGAGCAACGCACATGCATGTTTCCGGCGTCAATTGGTGTACCTGAGGACACAGATGAAGCCACTCTCCAGCAAGGACCGGAACCATCTCCTTCGGCATCTCTGGACGAACCTTCTCCGGCGCCTTCGTATCGACCAAACTGTGAAGGATCCCAACATGAACTCACGAACGGTACTTCTGGGAGCAGCAACAAACAACAAACAGGCAATATTCATCAATCCGAACGCAGCAACAACACAGAAAATAAGCAGATCTTGCCCATTCAAAATCTTGTTTCGTGCTCTCAACCTCTTTTTCCAGTTTAAAGATCATTCATCGCAGTATTTGCCGTCTGTTGCTTGGTCGTAATGGCCGTCCTTGCTGTTTTATTCAGAATCTTTCAACGAAAGAGCGGACTGGCGACGGTGGATGAGTACTACGATGCGCTGGAGGAATCTCCAGAGTGAACCACGCCACGTTTCAGCGGCTCCTTCTACGCCTGGGTGTATCGATCAACTGCAACCCTCACCTTGGTTTCAGTGTATTGGAGTCAAGTTGAATATGAGGTGAAAAGAGTAAGTATGTCGCCTTTGTGCCACTATCAGTCCCGCTCAGAACTGCCCACAGAGAAACTTTTGGGGAGTTATCAGATGCTGCCAGCAAACAGCTCCGCCTATCTTTACAATCTAATGCACATGCTCAATGGCGATACCGTCTCTAAGATTCTATATCATTGCTGTGTTTCCGAAATCTGTGAACTACGCCTTGAAAGACGAACAATCAATCATCCCGCATCCGCCCGCCCACGCATTCAAAATTGCATATTTATATACAGAATACCCTCTCCATCCCCGTAGACCATCCTTGCGGTCTATCGCAGTCTTCTACCCTTTTTTATGCATAGCTAAAAAAACATGTTACGCTAGGGGCTTCCCTCCAGACAAAATACAAAGCGAGAGAAATAATATAGTCAAGGAGAGTATTCTCAAAGCTCTCGAAGACGGTTGAGTTTGGCAAGTAGCCACTTGGAGGCATGCGGCTCCGGTTCCATCTCGGACCAAACGTGCAGGCAATGGTCCACGACATTGGTCGGGGTGTCCAAAGTCAGCATCC
Source organism: Lasiodiplodia gonubiensis (assembly GCA_009829795.1). Classification (NCBI taxonomy): domain Eukaryota; kingdom Fungi; phylum Ascomycota; class Dothideomycetes; order Botryosphaeriales; family Botryosphaeriaceae; genus Lasiodiplodia; species Lasiodiplodia gonubiensis. The sequence goes on along the minus strand of RHKH01000160.1, from coordinate 21,666 downwards.
GGCCGTCCTTGCACGTGACAGCGGGCACACAGTCCTTCAGCTCGTCGAGGTAGGCTTGCGGAACGGAGTCGTCCATGAGAGTCTTGTCGACCGCCACGATCTTCGTCGGCCGCCGCGATCCGTCGTCGCTCGCGGCTGATGGCGATGGCCGCGGCATGGCGCAGTAGGCGAGAGACCCGGCGTATGCGATCAGGATGATTCGGTACATCGCCGCTGCCCACCAGCTTGGCCTCTCCCCAGCAGGGAGGTCTTTGATGAGCTTGATGGCTTGGCCGACGTGGAACAGTATTCGCGGAAGGTCGCCCTCCCACCGCAGACGGAACCATGACGATGTGGCTGCGGAGTTGGATTGCCCTTGCCAGAGCATGTGTTCGATGCGGGGAACGGAGGTGAGCTGGTTCAGCCAGATGAGGTGGTACATGATGAGGTATTTTGTATGCGATGCGTCGTGGTGGGACGTGGCTTTGAGTGTGTTGTAGAGCTTCAGCCATCTTTCAAGAAGCACTTGTGCCTCCCCAGAGAGAGCTCTGGAGGCGGTGAAAACGGAGTACGAGCCGTGGTCGGATGTTGGGAACATGTAGTCGAACGAGTGATGAAGGTGAGAGGAGAGTGAGTGCAGAGAGTGAAGGAGGACGCCAAGAAGTTTGGTGGGACAGATGTTTTCTTGTAGCAAGGAATCCCCGCCTTCGTGGATGAATTTGCGGACTGCCTCTGAGAAAGATTCAGTATGCAGTTGCGTCCGAGCAGTATCATCTGCGAACATGCGTCGATACTCGGCAAGCCATTCGTCAACAGAACGGGCATGCCAGAGAAGTGGGCTCTCCGGAAGGGCGGCTCGGATGTCCTTCGCTGAGACTTTTGGGAGAGAGTCATTGAAAAGACTCATCTCCAAATCAGTCACCAGCCAAGCGTGCAGCAACCTGTCATTGTCAGATGTTTCAAAGTAGTAGGACGTGTCAATTGTTTGTCTTACCTGCTTTGATACTCCCGGTCCCTCCACAGATGGAAAGAAGCCTCTTGTTCCACGCTGGGACCGAGTTGCAGCGGCCTGTATTCAATCAACTCTTCCTCATGGAGCATCTACGCGCCAGTCAGACTTGCTCAAACTCGGAGTTGAAGGTGCACTTACCTTGATTCCCTTCATCCACAGAGACCTGCCGATCTGCATACTGGGTTAGCATGCAGAAATAATCTTTGGCGGGGTATGTCTCACCTTTTGGGTATTTGAGTTGCTGCTCCAAGCTGCCAGTTCTTGAAGTAGTAATAAAGAGTGGAAGGCCTTGAAGCCGCCCTGCCAGTGGGATGTCCTGACGGTGAGGTCTGATAGAGCGGCGAGGCAAGAATCCAAAAGGGCGTCGGCCAATTCACACCCGTCTGCCGTGCCACTGCACATTGCCCCTTTGGAAAGCGCCAGAAGTAGAAAGAGGCCGGGCAGAGTACCGTAGTCTCCTGATTGCACAAGTACAGAAGTCTCGAGAAACCTGCCGGGGATGAGGTCGAAGTAAGCCTGGTCGTTCTGCATGAAGCTGTGCAGCAGCGACTCCAGGACATTCGGCGGAGGAAGTTGTAGGTAGTTGTGAACCTCGCGCCCCAAGCGTTGGCTTCCCAAGTGCAGAACACGCTGCACAACCATGATCAGGCGATCTCGTGCATCTGCGGTAAAGGTCTCGACCGCATACGGTTGTGATTCGCCGAGTGCAGGCTCTGACACACCACTGCGAGCAACAGTTGTCATGTCGACGTCTGAGTTATATTGCCGGTCATGGTGAGCTTGCATGGTACCTTTGAAAGCGTCGAGCGAGACCTCAAATGCGCCAACGTAATTTGAGACAGGCTGCATGGCTGGCGGGACGCCAGTGAGGACAGGCTGTGAAGGGGAGCCACAGTCGGCCGTCATTTCCGGTGGGGGGTAGAACATTCTCGTTGAGTTCGGAGGTTCTGGGGATGTTTCTATCGACTCTCCGTCCATGGTCAAGCCTGGCATCATGCCGTCGTCCAGCCAGCCAAAGTCCGAATCGTGGTTGTCGAAGTAAAGCTGGTGGACATCGGGGATGTCGGAAGGCAAGGGCAGCGGCTGACTGAGATGAATGTGATCGAAGAAAGCTTTCGGATCAGGAGCGGGAACGGTCGAGGTGGTGGGAAGATGGTCTAAGGAGAATAGGTTTGTGGCTGGCGGAGAGGGTGTTTGCACAGCAGCGTCTTGGTGTTGCGGTGCGCTGTCGTTGAAAGTCGGACCCTGTTCATCAACCATCGGCTCTGCCGTCGACGGGGACTGTTTCCGGTCCGGTTTGGTGTCCTGCTCTGCGGTTGCTTTTGGGTGTTTCTGCGATCGGCGAGATGGCCGCGGCTCACACGTCCAGCCTCGTTGCACGCATCGCGTGCACGGCATCTGCAGAAAACCATTAGTGTCGTCTCACAGCAGTAGTGCGCTTGGAGCACTGACGTCTTTATCACATTTTGTCTTGTTCTTGACGCAGTTCATGCACGCATGCGGGCTTCTGTCGGGCGGTTTTGCGGTGCCTTGTGGGTCATCGGCGGAGGGCGGGGCGTGCGCGTTGCGGATGTGGCGACGCAGCAGGTCTCTGGACGGACACTCGTCAGCTCGACATTTCTCGGGAGCGGCGGAGAGAAAGGTACCTTCGCCTGAAGCTAAGACGGCATGTTTCGCAGCTAAATGGTCTGGCATCGTTGTGGATTAGGAGATGGCGTTCAAGATGCTCTGCTCTGGAGAAGCCGTTTCCACAAAAGGTACAGTAGACAGTCATGGTGTTGTATGCCGATTTAGCTGGACCGTGGCGTCCGCGCCTTTTCAATCTGCAAGCGACAACTTTTTACCCTTGGCTTTCTGCGCAGTTGCATTCGCGATGAAGGGCGGGAAGGCGCCAGCCACTAAAGCGGAGCCCCGACAAAGAACGGAGATCTCCTCGGCCACCAATGGGGCGATTGGGCAGGGACATTGCCACTGGTTGGTATGGGGAATGCATCTGGAAATAAATGGAAGGATTCGCTGCTGCCGTATGCCTTGCGGCTGGATCGTGCAAGCGGCTTATCTTGTTGCCTTGTAGGCCGGTAACCGCCGTCCTCTCTTGCCTTATGTGGCTGTCTCGTCAGCTATACTCAGGGCCTGGGGCGCATCCTTATCACGCCTCTCCCGCGCCGCCACGCCCGAGCTGACGTACGCATTTTGATGACAAGCTTTTGAGGCGCAGGGCCCCGGTTTCGGCTGGGTCGTGCTCCAGCCCCCATTGGACCAACCCCGGACTTTATACTGGACCCTGTCACCGCATTGAGACGCAACTTTCGGTTACCGGTAGGCGACTTGGCCACCAAGCATCATCCTTCAGCATTCGTATCTTTTTGTCGGGTCACCAATGACGGCCTAGAAAATGACAGCCCCGTACGTAACTTTCGAATCCAGCCCCGTCGAACCGAAACCGAAGTTATGTCGTGATCAGTTGTTCTACGCGAACGCACCACTTTGCATTGAAATCACGCCCTTTCTAAGTGATTCCACCGTCTCCGTCCGTACCTTGGCCCTGGGTCAAAGCCCTACATCTTACAAACCCTCACCGCAACAGACCGCTCGGGAGCCGAAACGCTATTTGCATCTTCTAACGGAGGGTTTTAGACTCGTGAGAACTTCATAATGCCATTCGACACTGGCGCTTGGCTGGAAGGATGCTGATCCCTTCCTATATAGGCAATGTCCAGAACCGGCAGGTGGATTCACCACGAGTAGTGTCCCAAAACCCCTGCAGGCTCGGAAGCCATTGCTACGGTCGCCGCACTATCGCCACCTTGTTTGTAAAAGACTGGTTTTTGACAGCCACGACAAGAAAATCTTGTAAATCCCGGTGTCTGCGAGCTGGGGAACGAAAGGCGAGTTATCATGCTCCAATGCCGTTGGCCGTTTCTCGTCTGAATGCATAGTTTAAGGATTTAATATTTACCTTTTCCACGGTTGATCACTCTGTACCCACTTATCTGCTAATCCATTTAGCCTGAAAACATCCTCAGCTTACAGGAACCGGTTCCTGAGAGTTTCATTGGTAATTACACGGGGCGGAGGCTTGATGGCAAGCTGGTGCATCCAGTCAGAATTGACCTCACCGAGAATACTGTGAGGAGCTATAGTGAGCTTCATGCAAATGCTAATTTCACCATCAGCCACCATACTGACGACTACTTACGAATGGTCTCTGTCTTGTAATTCGGAGTTTTGCCGATTGAAGGTGGAATCCAGTAGGATCAACGGCAATTGCCTCTACAGGGTTGGGTTAATGTTCTTGTTTCAAGGTGAAGGAACAATAAGAAAACCTAGAACCTTTGTCTCATCCACTTGTGGTTCTATACTGCAAAAGGCTAGTGGCCGCGAGGAGTTGGACAGGGTCATAGCCGACGCTAGCGTACATAGAATCCGCGTGGCGCGGAACCGCGTTGTGGCGTTCATCAGGCTTGTTTGAAGTCTGGCTAAACTCACACATCACGTAAAATGCAGTGGCGAGTCTCGCTTGCCCGGCACGGAGGAAGCCAGACTTCTCGAAACCTCCGGAGAAGGATTCCGGAAGGCAGCCGGACCGCCTCCTGCCGCACTGCAAGCACCTGCGCCACCAACATTGCGGCAAGTCCCGTGTCTTGGAATTTGGGTGTTGATGAGCCGCTGTGCCGATATGCGACCAGCAAGCCATCTCAGGGCCGAGAGAGGGCCAATTGGAAGGGCAGAGAAACCACGATAATGTCACATACACGACCATCAAGGCTTCTTGTAAAACATTCATTTCAAAGCTGCGTTGTGCTCGTGGTCGCCGCTGTTGTCTCGGCCCGTCAATTGCTGGCTTCGGACCAACCACAGTGTACGCACTGACTTTTGGCGTTCAAATCCTGTGTAATGTGCGAGTTATGGCGGCACTTCTGATGAGACCATTTGGGTCAATTGCTTGCAGCTCATGCTGAAAGTCAACCCTCTATGGAGTCGATGTCAAAGACATCGCCTAAAATTCTGACGTCCACGCATCATGGATGTGCAACTTCATTACTACGCGCATGGAAAGGTTCAGACGGCCAAAACGTTGAATGAACAACCTCAATACTTAAAAATTCTAAGTCTACGTAATCACTGTATACATATTCTCGCTACCAACGCTCAGTGCTCCCGTCCCATCCCAGAGATTTGACCTGTCTGAACTGCTTCCTCGTACTGCCGCCAGATGCCGACCTCTCTTTCTTGGCTGCGAGGCTTAAGGCTGAATTCAAAGGGGCGGGGTCGACTAATCAGCAGGCTGGTATAGTCGTGAGCAGGAATGTGAATTGGGCGACCGGTGAGAGGATCGAGCTTCTTGGAAATGTCAAAGGCCCAGGCCATGCCACCCATGCCGACTATGAACTCCTGCTCCACCAAGTCCATGCCCATGCAGATGCGGCGCCCATAGCCAAAGGTGGTGAAATTTTGGATCGTGGGGAACTTCGTCAGTGGCTCCTGGTAAGACGGGTAGCTGGGAAGGAGCCAGCGGTCGGGGTTGAAGCGTTCTGGATCCGGGTAGTCACTCTCATTACGGGTAATCGCCCTGCATCATCGACAGTCAGCAGCAGTCTCAGTCGGTAGAGATGGGCTCGAACCATTGGCTGGGATGGACATGTGTTCCTTTCGGGATGAAGAAGTCCTCGTATATGAAGTCCATCTGAGATTCATGAGGAATACCTGAAATATACGTAAGCAAATCAAGCTCATAATCGCAGTGCTGACAAGATCTTACTGCTCGGTGTCACAGGCCTCCAGCGCATGCACTCCTTGATGACGGCGCGCAGCACGGGCAGATCAGGGGCGTCGGACGGCTTCGGCATGCGGTCGCCGCAGACTCGGTCAATCTCCTCCTGCACCTTGGCCTGCCACTCGGGATGCAAGCACATGGCCAGCACGTAGGTCATGAGCGCCGACGCCGTCGTCAGGATGCCGGCCAAGCCGACCATGCCCACCGTGTAGGCACCCTCCAGATCGTCCATGCCGCTCTTTTCCTTGTTGTCGAAGAACATGCGCATGTACGACGGCGTCGTATCGCCGGCGGCGACGGCCGTGGCGACCTGCTGGCGCATGTCGACGAAGAAGGCGCGTTCGCGGTCGTGGCGGGCCCGCTCCGCGCGCTTCCAGGGTGATAGCCAGGCTGGGAGTAGGCGCAGCTGAGGGATGATGTTGGTCAGGTTTGCGGCCGGAGAAATGGCCCCGAGGAGGGCGTGTGAGTGTTCGGTGATGTCAGCGGAGAATCGGACGTGGCCGAATGCCAGACGTGAAATCACGCGGCCGGTGAATGTCTCGGAGAGATGCTCGAGATTTGCGGGATTTTGAAGCAACTCAACCAGGTACTGCTTGCACTCGAGATACGGCAAGTCCTGGTGACGCTGAGCAGCAGATGCAGACATCATTCCATGGACAAATCTTCTTTGGCGGCGCCAAACATCTGTTGTTGCTGTTAGTTTGGTTGGGTGTTGGGAACATAACACTTACCGTTGTATCCGAGTAGTGGAAGATACTCGGGCGCTTCTTTACTATCTTCTAGGTTGTTGATCGGTGGCCTGTCCGAAAATATCTGACTTCTTTTGACTAAGAGATCGTTTGCAATTTTGTCTGAGGCGATCCAAACATGGTGGGTGCCGAAGATGTTGATTTGATAGATGTTCCCGAATTTGTCAGACCACTTCTTAAACTGTTTGTAGCTGTGGGTACGCGGAATGTCCCAGACACGACCGATGAAAGGGAGTCCTGGAAAGCTTGAGCAATGAACCAGAGAAAAGCAAATTTACTTGGGCTACCAACCTCTTGGACCTGGCAGCCAACGGGTTCCCGTCGGCCGGTTGAAATATGATGCAGCGAACTTCGCCGCCGCAAGGAAGACGAGCAGAACAGAAAACACCGCGATAGAGAACATGTTTGCGTGCTTGGATTGCATTGAAAGCCCTGACGGGATCAAGATATATAACTTCGCCGCCAAGGAGTTACATCGATGCCGTGCAAGATGGTCCACCATTACCAGCTACATGTGGGCTGTCAGATCCGTGGTAACGGCTGTCAAGCTCACCCTCGGAAGTTGGAACAAGATGGAGGTGAATATTCCGGTGGGGCTGATCGGATGCCCCGACCGCCAATTGCAACGAGGCATTACGGAATTCTCCTTTCGTGTAGAACTGCCAAGTATGACGTTCCGGTGACTTAGAGGATTGGTGAGTCGCGAAAGAGTGGTGCCTTGCTGTGGCGGCCAGTTCGGAAGACAATTCCGTAGGCGCATACGCGATGTTGTTGAATTCTAAGTTCCCGAGTGGATTTCTGACGTTTCTTGGCAAGATCTACTCCACTGCATGATTATCTTACGCTGCCTGATGCCATTTGTTGCAGTGGTAGTCTGGCCTGAAGAGCCTCACAATCACATGTATCGCGGCCAACGACGAGCTCGTACGAGGTGCGGAAAATACGATGGACTGATTCTCGGACCAACCGTTTATTGAAAGCGGTGGCGGAACAGGAGGGGGTCCGGAGTTTTGTATCTGACTCAGCCCCCATCATCCGCCCAGTCTCTATGGCTCGCATATCGGATCGCGTGCCAAGGAGATCAGTCGGGCCCTGTAAGATAACCCGAGTATGGAGGCGTTTCTTAGCTAATCCTGAGTGTTACAGGCCTGTGGAACCTCAACAGTCGACCTCCGTGAACAGATGGCTCGAGGCATTCTTAAGCTGCGCCATCCCCCATCTCAGCCTTCTCGAGAAGTGAAATCCAGAACATTCGCAAGCTTTCAAAGGCTAAAAGTCGTCGGAATGCCATTGATGTAAGGGGAAAACACGGGATTCAAGTCTACACCTTACGAAAGCTTGCGCAGATCGAAATGCCGACCAGCTGGTGATTGGAAGCAGAACTCTTGATTCTGCTGATAAGAATGTTTGAAGAGTGGGCCCATGTCTGGTTTCGAAGCGCAGGGCTTGAAGTTCAGAGTGCTGTAATGAAGGGCGTTTGTGACCTGTCCTGCCATTGCCGGTCTTGCTTGCATGCTGCATATGCATCGAGAATGTTCTCAGATGCTTAGAAATTGGTAGAACTACTCGGAAGCTGCAGATTCCGTGGTTGTGATTCATTGAAGCGCTTGCGGGACAGTACATTGGTAAGCAAAAACGAACGCATTAATATATCGGCAAATGACAGGAAAGGCTAGACAATTTCACCCCTGCGATCCTTCGTCCTCAAAGCTTCGTGATCCCGGGAGAAATTTGCTCCAAGCGAGCGAACAGCTCCTCACGGAACCGCTCCTGCAGCTTGGCGTTCTCCGCCCCGTCGACATTGGCGCCATTGCTGTATATCGGTTAGCTCAGCTCCACAGTTGCAGCATGGGCGATAGCTTACGGAGCGACCTTGCAATCCATCAGAAATGTGCCGTGGGCCTCGGGACCGAGTTCCGGTTTCGCGGCGTCGACAAGCGTACGGCTGCCAACCTCAGTTGTGCGGGCAATCAGCGAGACGGCAAGGTTCATGACGAGGCGCTGGAACCAGTTGATATCGTCGCGGAAGATATCGGTTTTGCACGCGCCCGGTGTCAGACAGTTGATGACAACATTCGACTCGGGCGATAGCGGGCTGAGCTGCGCCAGGGTGCGCACGCCGTACAGGAGCAGCAGCTTCGACACCTTGTACCTGGCAAAATTATTCAGCACACAGACAAAAGCAAACCACAGACGGCAGCCTACCTGTCGTTCATATCGGCTATTTCCTTGTTGTTGAGGACATCGAAGATCTTGCCTTCGTGCTTCTTCTCGGAAAACTTGGCGATGTAGTGCAAGTCGCTGCCAACGAAGGCGAGGCGCCCGCGCAGGCCTGTCTTAGCTGCGCTCTCGCGTAGCTTTGGCAGCACTTCAAGGCCGATCAGCATGGGACTGATGACATTGGTGGTGATGTGGCTCTCATTGCCCTCGGCGAGGGCCCAGGAGTGGGTGAGAATTCCGGCATTCTGGATGACGGCATCGAGGCGATCAAGGGTGTGCACGCGCTCGCCGAAGGCCTTGATCGACTGGTAACTGGAAAGATCCAGCGGCCACACGTCCAGACGCTTGTCAGAACAGTCGGTGGCTGCAACGACTTGCTCGATGGCTGCGGCACCCTTCTCCGGGGACCGAACGGCAAGGATGACACGTGCAGCACCGAGCCGAATCAGATGCTTGACGGCCTCGAGGCCCAGGCCGGTGTTGGAGCCGGTGACGATGACGACCTGGCCGGAGAAGTCGAACTGCGGATAGGGCAGCTTGACGAAAAGCTGCGAGTAGAGGAATGTCGTCGCATAGCCCATTGTTGCGTCTGTATAGCAGCAGAGCAAAACACTTGCGGTGCAGCTTAAAACCCACTGCTTTAATGTTCTTTGTCAGCACGGAAGCCGTAACTCCGGTGGCGGCGCCAATTCCTCAGCGCAGGAGCCGTTAACTGCAGAGACGGAATACAGGCCCATTTCCGTCCGACGGTTGCGCCGGGCCGCTGCAGGGGCGATGTTGTGCTGACTGCAGGAGATAAAGTCAGTTTTTATTTTAAGCATCGCCGGGTCGGGCCGGGCGGGACAGAACAACACTCGGGCCGTCTCGGATGTCAATTGACAACAATCGACGCTGAATTCTATCGCGCTGATTGAATACAAAATGATCCTGATCCTTCCGCGCCCTCGGGATGCCCCGACCCATGGCTGGCGGCCCGTCGGGGTGTGACGAGCTCCTTTCGACATGGTGCACCGCCGCCAGCTCTTCCGGGAATTGAGCGCACGCACCAGGTCCACGGCCCGGTGGTTCTTCTCGGCCCGGACTAGATGCACGCGCGGGATGACAGTAATACATCACCCCAGACATTACTACCTCTAAAACTTTGCGCAAAGACCCTTTGTGGAAAATTCCATCAATGTGGCTACATGCTACATACCGTCCGCTGCACATTGGGAATCAATTCAAGCGCCAAACCACGCTTTAACGATACGCCAGTCCCTCCCGTAAACATTGACATCATAGTAGAATTTCCATGGGCTCAGCGCCACGTGCAGCGCCCGGCACTCCAGGTCGTAAGCAACAACCGCTTCACCGTTCCCCCTGCTCTGCCATTTGGCGGCAAAGGCGAGGAGCTCTGCAATCAGGAAGGCCGTAGTACCAACTCCAACAGTTACCAGCGCTATGGCCGGCTGCCAATCGCGAAGCAGATGAAGCAACGTCTTGGTCACTTTGCGTTTATCCACCCGGCCACGGTCTCGTAGCGCACGCCAAATCAAATACACAAATGCACAGGGAAAAGGCAGTAGGAGATAGATGAGAGCCATGAAGAAGATGGACACGTAATACTGTAGGCCGGTCCTGCGAATGACGTTGTTCGTTAAGTCGTAAGACATTGGGGCAGAAAAAAGCCAGTCCTTGGTACAAAGTTGCTTGATGGAACAATGAGATTGTCCCGGCGCGTTCGCAATGCGAGATTCCAGACAGTCATATCTTCGGTTGAAGTCGGCCCGGAACGTGTCGATGAGAACATCCCACTGAGCGTACACGACGTAACTGGTAGCTGCTAGCTGGGCGGCTGTTGCCAAGATAAAGGCCCACACCAATGGTCTTTTCCATCTCGGCCGCGGGGCGATCCAGCATGAGACGGGATGGTGCTGCGTGTCATAGGTGTGGCGGAGTATCGTGACCCAGGCCATAATTGAAACGGGACTGCTGTTGATGGGATCCATTACCATCTTCCAGAAAGAGTACCACCAGAGGGAAAAGCAGCAGAAGTCGTACGCGTTGAAGAACCAGGTCGTCTTTCCAAACCCTTTGCAATCCTCAGGGTTGTGTTTAGGCGTGCGTATTTGACTTTTCAACGCCCAAGCGGCTGATAGTGCTATCCCATAGATGGATGTGAGACGTAGAAAGCTTGTAGAGCCAAAGGCAGATCCAAGTGGCAAAGACGGAATGACTTTGAAATCTTTGAGACAGCTGGAAAGCTCACACCAGCTGTATTTTGTCCCGAGCATTTGATCCGGATCCTGGTAGTATGAGAGGCTGTTGAGGAAGAACATTCCGTATTCGGCAGCTTCCTCACCAAACTTGGTATTGGGATGCTCTATAAGGGTACAATTTGTACGTTTGGGAGTCCTGGACGAGCAATTTCTGAAGAGGGTGTTCTTGTACAGAGCATAGTCCGGATTGCTGGGCTCGAAGCCCACGGAGGGAGAAAGAAGGACCATGACGGTGAGCACAACGGATGCCACTAGTGTAAGGCACAGGATGACAATGACTGGCCATATGAGGCGGCGACAGTATTTCAAAACCCATTCTCGCCATCGGATATCGCATCTTTCGTTCCAAGCCCAGTAAGAAGTCCAGCAAGAGGATCCAGCTTTTCGTGCCCGCTTCACGAATCCACGGTTTTTCGGGAGTTCTTTTGTTGTTGGAAGAGGCTGATCTTCCATTTGGACGGTATAAAAAGCGATGATGAGCTAATGAAGGATGGTCTCGAAAAGAATAAAGCGTTTTGAGATGGTAGGCGGTTCTGCATCGCCAGAGTATTTCCACCTTTAATCTACTATATGTCACGTCCTGTGGGGGTACTATATCTGTATGCCAAGGGCGATGCTGGTTTCGCTAAGTGGGCTGGTCAGGCTTGGTTACAAGTATGACGCGTCCGATG
>RHKH01000160.1:0-5000 GCA_009829795.1 Lasiodiplodia gonubiensis | reverse complement strand
TCCTGATACTACCGGATCTCCTCTGCCTCCATCGTCAGCTAGAAGCCTTATGTGGCGCTTCGGCTATCTGGTTTGAACGTTCGTGATCGGTTTCGTATGGTGTATAACATTACAGCTTAGCTGCATCCGGTCCAACGAGACTGCGGCCTGCGCAATTTTACAAGTCAGCCCTCGTATTGATTTGCTAAATCAGAACTACGGAGAGAGCCTCTTTGGTGCACGTCCCGGCAGCTGAAACATGGACGGCGGAGGAAGCCGATGGGCGGAGTTACCTCCGAAGCATCCTTTGACAGCGGTGAAGTGCAACCGTGGCCATACGGGCCGGCCCTTCGTGTCGTGTGCACCTACGTATTCCCCGGCTTGAATTGCCCCGGAAATGCGAGGCTCGGCGGAAATCTTACGCATGGACGCCCAATGAAATTGCCCGCCACCATCCTCCACCACCAATAATCATCCCGAATACGGGACTTTTCACCCAGTACAGTGGCCCTTTAGCCAATGCTTCCTCCTGCGATCGAAGATCCACCGGGAAGCGATCAGCCTCTCGATGGCCAGATTACCCTCAGCTTCTACCGTATTACACTGCAGCAGGAAAGAACTCTCCCACACGCTCTGCCCTCATCCCCGGTCTCGCCGACACCCCGGCGCATCCGGTTGTTTCTTGTCGACTCGACCGGCTCGGCCGGTGTAATTAAACCCAGTGCATCTATCGTAGCCGTTTCGAACCTTCACCGATACGGCGTCGAACATGACACCCTACCATGTCTCTACGGATGGCTGAGCAGAAGAATGTCGCAACCGGGGTGTTGAATCAATCGCCATCCACCGTGCTTATCGCTTGTGAAATTCCGCGTGTAACTGGTCAGTCCTCTTACGTACAGTTCCATTTATAAACAAGCGAGCCAGGAAGTGCCAGTAAGGCTGACGCAATCCCGGTGACAACGAACACGTCCCCACTCGCGCGGCTACTCAATCCCCACCGCCTCGTGGTAAGAGATCTTGCCTCATCAACATGGCATCCACTCGGCATCGTCGCGGGGGAAACCTTAAAACATGTCACTCGGCTACACGGCATTCATATCTCGCCGTTGTAGGTAGTTGATCATCAGTAGCTGGCATTTATCAGATGGACCATGCTGAGACAACACCTATTGCAACGCCGAGTGGCCGGCATGCATCCTTCCTGAATAGGATGGAAAGGAGTAAAAAGCATCTCATCATTGGTCGCGAACGCAGTAGGCCGCGAATAATGGCGTGGTGCCGTTGAAAAGACAAGTAGGCTACAGCGAGGCCCGAAACCTCCCCACGTTGAAAAGACAAGTAGGCTACAGCGAGGCCCGAAACCTCCCCACGTCGACTAATCATCCCAGCTCAGCCGCAACCCCACTCACCCCTCGCATGATTCAAGCCACTTTAGATGGATGCCCAGTAGCACACCATACGTCCAATCACCTACATCGGAAGACGATAGAATCTATAGGAAATGGTGTTGCTTGTCCCCGCGCGAGAGACCTATACGGGCGTAAGGACTCCTTTTCCTTACCCCGTATTGATTTTACTGTCCCCACTTTTGAATCTCTTCCCCAAGCCACCCCGCCGGCCGGCTACTAAGTAAGCGAACAATTTGGCGAGCGATCTCGAAAAGGTTACACAACGTCGGTGACAATAGTAGCTTGTATAGCACAGAACACCTCTGGTAGACAGTTTGGTATCCGCGTTGTGCCTGTCCTTTTCCTTCCGTGACGTAGAAAGGGGATTTCTTCACGCCGGCCGGCCGGCCGGTTCAGAATTTTGCTACAGATCACATCCGTCAGGACTGTCTGTCTCCACAATGCTGCTACCGCGGGAACAGGGGAGATGCTTGCCCGGTCAACAAAACGATAGCACCTCTTCCTACTCGTAAGTGTGGCGTGATGTGACCCAAGCCATGGCAAGTCGTGGCGGCGGCAACGGTAGTGGTAGTGACATCAAGCACTCCAGAGTCAAGTGTCACACAGTAGGTATATCGGAGTCCAGCGGCGTGAGCGCAAAAGAGGTAAAATCTCCGCAAGCGAGGCACACGGATGCATCTACTACTCTACCGACTCGTTGATATCTGCTGATTTTCTGTCCCGTTGCGGCCCGCCGTTGTCGAGAACCGTGTGGCAGGTCGATCCGCGGTCAAAGCGGTGTCTCTGAACCGTTGGTCCCAGAACTGACTCTGGGCACGTTGACGGAATTATCTACGGATACATATCCGGATCTCTTCGGCTGCTACACTGGTGGCGGCTTTGGTGGCATCTCTGATGCATACGCGTCAGTGGCATGTGGGGACGCAGGTAGTTCTTGTGCCTTTGTTTTTCGGATCTCAGCTTTTACCTTACGTCCGCAGCTCCAGCAAGCCCGTCCTCTGCGCAGACAGTTCCGAACTTTTTGATTCCGAGCGACGTCCCCAGCTGCGCCCACCACCACGCTGCATCCAGCCTGACAACCAAGATTGGTCATACATTGCACTGGCAATGCCGCTCCTCTACAAACACGCTGTGTGATTGAAACAGCGCTGAATTAGTGGGTTGTGCTGAATGGAAGATAAGCAAGCCTACAGCTACAGGGGAGTCTGTGCATGTCGAGCCAAGCCAGGCGGGATGGGTGGATGCGAAAGATTGTATGCCGAGAAATTCGGGAGTGCTGCAGTCACCTACAAATGCTTGACCGGCTGAGCGCTTCTCACGATCAGACACTCGTCACCAATTCATTAATGTCTAGACGCTTCAGCTCAGGGGCTGATATCATTTTGCATTCTGATATTACTGGTCATCGTGAACAGCCCACAACGTTCATGGAATCGTCCACCATGTTCTCCTTCGCGAATCTCATACAAATAAGTAGCAATCTCCAACGGTCTGAATTTCACGACTCCTTTAATCACATCTGCGACAGTCAGCTCTCATCTACGACCATGGACTTGAGACCTCGCAATGCCTCCAATAGTAGAGGGAATATATAGATATCGAGTATAATGGCCTCTACGAGCTTTCTTCGGATTGCGAAGATGGAATAAATTAATGACGTCAATTGGGGGGCGACAAGGATGTCGGCGCCGCTGCAAGATAAGATGCCACCTTATCTAAATATCCGGCATTCAAGCTGTCGGCCGAAATCTAAATATCCGGCTTTTAAGCTGCGGGCTAAAATGTTTGACTAAACCATAGAGAGGAATTTCGCACGCGACACTCCTAGCTGCTAACATCTGCTGCAGGCATTACAGACCAATCCCGGGAGACTCGAACGGCCTCCTTCAATTGCTGAAAATGCGTTTGCGGTATCAATGAGCACGGCGCACCGCCTTCCCCCACGCCCGCAGACCACGGTGGGAGATCATCTGATCCGATAGAAACACCTGTCAGTGATGCGGAACACCGTGCGAATGGGAGGACTCGGTGGGTTGAGGGAAGTCGTTGCTGGGTTCAGGATGCACACAGATACAAGTATCATTTACGCGGTAACGGTCTTGTTTTTACGAAGCATGGTTGAGCTAGGTGCCTTTCTAGTCGCCAAGTCTTTCTATGTGAGAAAGAATAGCGTTTTCGAGCTCGTGATATATTTCTTTCTATCTGGTCGATAATAAACCTCTACGTAATCGAAAGTCGTAGGATAAACATCGTGCACAACGCTGGAATATTAAAGAGGTCAGCAAACAATGGCATGGAGACGTATTCATGTGACCCAGGCGACCCTACTGACTCAGCCATCACTGCCGCCTTGCCAAGATAATAAGCTGAAAGGCTGCAGCGTGGAAGCTTGTACCACGACTGACGTCAGAGCCGAAGCGCCTGAATAGATAAAGAACTTAGCCTCACCTCCCAAGACTTCGAGAAACAAACTCAGCCAAGGTGAAATTTTCGCAAATTTCTTCCCTAACCAAAAGACCCAAATGCGCCGCGATCACGACGTGATTTAATTTGTATGGGGACTCGCCGGGTTAGATATCGGCGGGCCACCACGGCACGATTTACCACGGTGTAATTTAGAAAAACATAGCGGATCCGTACCAGACTTAGCCAGCCTATAGAGCTCGAGCTTGCGACAATTCTTAGTATAAAGTACTATAGGATCGGACCTCTACTTTACTAGATATCCAGCACTTAGGGCAACTTAGGGTAAGGTTTAATAGGGTACTAGTAATCCGTACGGAGTTGTTTAGTCTATATATAATTTAAGAAGAGGAAGAAGTAGTAGTAGTAGCTACGTATAATTAGCTTTATTATACCTACACCATTATCTTCTATAATTAAACTAAACTAATAGTAGCTACTTACTTCTACTACTAGATAGAGCACCGGCTCGTAATCTATAAGAAGTATAGATATACGGTATAGCCAGACTAGGTAAAAGGCTACTTATAAGAAAAGTACTACTAAATAAGCTAAAAGCAGGTAGAGCTGCTTAGCAACGAGGTTAAAAGTTAGTATAGCTTAGTCGCATCCCCTAGCGAGCTATAGATACTAGTCTAGGTATAGTAGCCGATTACGGGGCTACTATTATTCGGGGATAGGCTACTATACTAGAGGGAGCCTAGCAGCTATAAGTATATCTATAAAAGTAAGAGGATTATAAAGGACTACTAGTATAAAGAGTATAGGTAGTTACTTAGAGGTAGTAAAGATAGGCTAACTAAAAGGGTTAAGAAGAGGCTAGAGAAGAGGTTTTAAAAGGTAGTAAAGTAGGTCTACTACTAGCGCTTCTTTTCCGGTTTCTATAGCTCGTAGTACTTTAAAGTCTACCAGCTAGAGTAGGCGTAAAAGGGCTAGATATACCCCGCCTAAAAGGGAGAGTAGCTGTAGTAGCGGGCGTAGGACAAGGTAAATAAAAACTAGAAGGAGCTAAAGAAGTAGGCCTAGACGACTATTAAGAATAGAGAGAAGGATAAAATTAGCCTATAGCTAGATAGAACGTAGTAGCTGCCGTATCTAGTACGACTAGACCGCGACGATCTACTAGCGTTAATTAAGAAGCCTAAT
>RHKH01000268.1:0-23806 GCA_009829795.1 Lasiodiplodia gonubiensis | reverse complement strand
TCTCCTCGAACAGCTCCGCCTCGCGCTCCTCGGCGCCCTCGCGCTCGCGCGCCCGCTGCGCCTCGCCCTGCGTGCGCTGGAACTCGTGGTACGCCCGGCGCTGGTCGCGCCGCGCCAGCGATCGCGCCTTCTTCGCGCCGACCTGCCTGGTCGCTGCGGTGGCGGCGGCGCGGCGCTGTTGTTGTGCTGCTGCTGCGGCTGCGGCTGCGTCTGCGTCTGCGCCGGGGTGTGGGATGCCTGCGCCGCCGCCGGCTTCGAAAGCGGCCAGGGCTTCTTCTTCTTCGGCGGCTAGCTCTGCCTCGTCGTCGATGTCGTCGTCGACGAAGTCTCCGTCCTCGAATTGTTCTGCGTCGTCATTGGGGGGAGCCGGTGCGGCGCCGGCAGCGGCATTGCGCTCGGCAGCGGGGCGGATGTGCTCGTTGTCGTCGGGCTGGCCATTGTCGGTGGCGACGCTGTCGTCGGCAAGGGGTCGCGGCTGCTGCTGCGGCGAGCCGATCGATCTGTTCTCGAAGATGACGGGCGCGAAGTAGAGGAAGACGCAGAGGGCGACAGTGTGGACGAGGTCCTGAAGGAGCGGCGTGCCGGGCCTGGTGAAGGGCAGGAGGCGGTTGAGGAAGGATTGGAGGATGCGGAAGGGATTCATCGTTCGGTGTCGAAGGAGAAGGAGAAGAAAAGGTAAGAGAAAAAGAAAAAAGGCGCCCGTCGCGAAATGCTGCTGAAGAACCCGGCCGGAGTGTTATTGTGTCATGCTTTGGAACATCCGCAAAGCTGGCCCACTGCTGCTGCTGCTGCTGCTGCGCGGAGCTGGCGACGGCGGTCGTGGTGGGTTGGTTGGACAGCGTTGAACTGGTCCAAGCTCCCCCAGAAAAGTTGGGTGCAGGTGCACGCGCGAAACGAAGCTCTGTTCGGCTGCAGAGCGCTATCTCCGGCACCTGACAAGGCCCTCACCCCCGCTACTGACTCTGTCCTTGGTCACCAGTCGTTCCGAGCACTCTATTGTATCGTTTAGCTGGACATCGTTGTTTGTTATTTTTCTGGCCCTATATGAGAAATTTCCAGTGCAGACCACAATCTTCGCTCCCGAGACTACTCTCTATGACGTGAAGTCAGCGCCGGCCTACCAGGTCTGTGCAAGGCTCCCTGGCATATGATTAGCGCAGGTTCCATGCAGCGTAAATAGAACTCTACTTTTAGCATGGTGACACCGTTACGAGCCTGTCGATATAATATGTCCCGCAGTCCGGCCGATCATGTTGAGACTCCTGCAGTATCAAATAAATTCAGGAGTCAAAGATAAGTTCGCAGACTTCTTAGTTGTTCGCCGACGCAGGATACTCTGCTGTTGAAAATATAATGTGTTCCCCTTCCTGAAACTGCATTCTTTCTGCACATTAAACATAAACTTTCAAGAGACAGAAGCAAAATGAACGGTCCATGTTCAAAATAATCATTGTGGTGTTTGAAAAAAAAAAAGTAGAGATACTACACTTTACTCATCAAGATATTAAATCGACAAAAACTTTTCCATAGCTTTAAAGGTCACATCTACAAAAAAGTTTTTAGATATCTGTCCAGGGAAATATAGTTTTTTCAGACATGAAAAAGTAAAATCTTTCGTAGTGGCTGAGCAGTATCTTGTAGGATCCACATCATGTCCATTACCTCACCAATGCATCTCTATTTACGGAAAGAGCTGGCTGAGACGTTGACCGAGGACCATTATATTTTCCTGAGCACCGTCTTTGTTTCTTGGAGAATTTGACGGCGGAGTTTGCACGAAGAAAAAGGATTAAAGGCGGTGGTCCTTTCTTTACGCAATTCTCAGCACTTGCAATCCCGACACCTCTATTGTACAACCCGGCAGTGCTACCAAAGCGTTTAGCGTCTGCGTAGAGCGGTTCGATTATAAAGCAAGAATGCTTAGACCCTCATTGGGACCAAAGTCGAGAGGGATCGGATATATCGAGGAGACCTCATGCAGCGGTAGGGGCTTATGCGTGGAGTCGCCATCTCCCATCCTCGTATTACTTTCATACGTGGATTCGCTTACTGGGAATGGAACAAGGGGCGTTGTTGATCTTTTATTTGACCTCTTCGAAGATGGGCTTTTGCCCTGCTCTCGTTGCATCATGATGCTGCCCTCATCCGCAAACCACACATACCCACAGCCGTAAACCCTCAAGAGAACCGAACGCCATGCTGCTTCCATGCCAAGAAGACAATCAGAACTTGGAAGAGAAATGAGAGACTCTAAAATTGATCTGGAAGCGGGGATGTCAGCGACCGGGCAGCCCATTGATCCACCAGGGAAAATACACACCCAAAGTCATGCTCATCGAGACGTCGGTGTTCTCGACCATCTTGGTGAACTCCTCGAAGCTGATCTTGCCGTCGTGGTCGAGGTCGGCTTCCATGATGGTTTTGTCGACGATCTGCTGCAGCTGCTGGTCCTTGAGGTTGCTGCCGACCATCATCTTGAGCACGATGAACAGCTCGCCGTTGCTGATGAAGCCGTCGCGGTCGATGTCGTAGACCTTGAACGCGAAGCGCAGCTTCTCCTCCTTGTTGCCCTTGCTGCTGAAGGCGCTCAGGCCCGACACGAACTCCTGGAAGTCGACGTCGCCGCCGCCGTCCTCGTCGAAGATGGCGATCATCCGCGTCGCCAGCGGGTTCGACGACACCTGCGGCAGCGACAGGAACTCGTCGCGCTCGATCGTGCCCGAATTGTCCTATACCAGGGGGAATGCGTGTCAGGTTCTGTAGATACGATTTTATACGGGCTCGCGGCTTGCATTCATGCGAAAGGGGGTGGGGTGCGGCGCGGAAGGAGGGGTCCACGGCCGGAGCTGCTTGAGGGCTGAATGTAGCAAGGGCGGAGGCGGGCGTACCTTGTCGAGCTTCATGAAGCGCTTGCGCAGGCGATCAACCTCCTCGCGGTCGACTGGACGCAAAAGTCAGCACCGCGTCAGGCAACACCGACACCCCGCGGGCGGGGGCTGAAGGGTTGGCGCCGGTGGCGGCAGAAAAAGAAGGATTGGAACGCACAATTGGAGCCGGACACAATGTTGTCCAGCATCTGGGAATTTGCGTTACCCATCTTGGCGGTTGCGGCGAGGAAGGCGTAGCTGGGGGCGTGGGGCGAGGGCGGGAGCTGGAAGGGCGACGAGGTTGCAAGGCGGAGAACAGGTAGGTGGTGATGCACACAGAATCACCGACGGGTGGAAAGCAAGCCGCAGGGTAGCCCAGCCCCACGCTCATCTCAGGAGCCCCCAGCTGCCGCGCCCCGGCCGGCCAATCACGCAAGCGACCGCCCGCCGATGAGTCACGTGACCGCGCCCGGAGCTAGTTTCCAACGCGGAGCAAGCGTCACCGCCGCCAGCATCATTCATCGTCAACCCTCCAGAGCTTCGAAATCCGTCTCGACCATCCGTCCCACACCCGGCCACACCGTCCAATTGCTTCCATCATGGCCGCTCCCGGGCCGCTCGAGGTCGCCTCGACCATCCAGACCGCCTCGCTGCAGCGCGACCCGTCGCCGCACCACGACGTCAACCCCTCCACGACAGCCGACGTGCGGGAGCCGGTCCACGTGCACCCGCACGCGACCTCAGACGTCGAAGAAGACGAAATCCCCCTATCAGTCCTGCGGCCCGCTCCTCGCCGCCCGCCCCACCACGGCCACCACCTCCCACCGCTACCGGACCTGCGCTTCGAGCAGAGCTACCTCAAGAGCATCGAGCGCTGCGAGTCGGGCTGGGGCGTGGCGTACGTGACGCTGCGCGACCAGCTGCTGCTGCCGCTGCTGCAGGGCACGCTGTGGACGCTGCTGCTGAGCGGCTGGCGTCACTGGAACCGCGCCAGCCAGCTGTCGGGCGCCAGCGTCGGCGCCCGCGTGCGCCGTTGGTGGTGGCGCGTCAACGACTGGAAGCTGCCGTCCCTCAAGCGGCCGGACCTGGCGGAGCATGTCAAGGATGTGAGTGTCCGCTTCATGCGGGTGTGTTCGGACCCGTCTGGGAGATGATGTGGGGGGAAGAAAAAAAAAAGGCTAATGCAAAAGTGTGGGAATAGTACTACGTCAGTGAATTTGCCAACGCGGGATCAGACTAGAGAAGGACTGTTCGAGACTTCTTGAGTGTCGTTCATGCGATAGACGAAAGCGAGGATGCATTGGGATGGGAGTCTTGGCGTTATTGTGGGATTTGAGAGACTCTTGATGAAATAAGAGATATGGGATACGAGTGATATTGCTACGCATCCGCTGTGGGAATCCGCAGCCTGTACTGTCTGTATACATCCGTCTGTAGTCTGTCCATGCCGTCTAATTGGTGGATGCCAGAAACCAAAAAACGCCATTGTGTCGCAGCTGCCGCGACGGGTATTCTCATAGCCCAATGTTCAACGCTCAGTCTTCTGCTCATGTACCCAACCCTATACCAAGTTTGCCATCAGAATGATGATCTCAAGGAGAAATAAGAAAGCAATGCTGAAGAACACTTTTATGCCGAATCGCAAGACAAACAGAAAAAGCAGAGAGCAGGGCCTGATGCAGAAACAAAAGGAGTAAAATGAAGTCAGCCAGTAACAGCAGTCCGAAAGATGGAGCACTTTCCAGAAAAAGGCAAACATCAAAGACAAGGAAACCCAGGACTTTAGACTCCGCAGTCTAGTAATCCTCCGCCATCAAAATCTCCACGCCGCCACCACCTCCACTCCTCCCGGCCCCGGCCACCACGAACCTCTCCCTATCCGCCAGCCTCGCCCTACTCTGCTCGTACGTCTCGCACCCATCATCATCATCATCATCACCACCAGCATCCCTGCACCCCTGCCACTCCTCAAACATCCTCCTCTCCTCCTCCCGCTCCTCCGCCTCGCCACGCATCTCCGGCATCTGCTCATCCACTCCGCCAGCGGTGGCCAAGCGCAGCGCCCGCAGCGCGTGGCAGTCGCGGTCGGCGAGCGCCGGGTCCTCGCCCGCGCTGGGCGGGAACAGCAGGTGCGCGTCGTCGAGCGCGAAGAAGTGCGCGTGCAAGTGGTACCGCTCGCACCACTTGCGCTCCTGCGCCATGAACATGGGCGACCCGAGGGTCGAGTTGTGCCGCTTGCTGGCGGCGGCGACGCGCTTAGCACAGGTGTCGCGCAGCGCGAAGAAGAACGGATCCGTGTCGTCGTCGCCGTCGAGCGCGCCCTCGGCGGACAGCGCGGCGAGGGTGGCGGCGGCGTGGGACGGCGACGAGTACAGGTCGAGGAGGAGCGCGCGGACGGGCGCGGCGGCGGCCATGGTGGCGGCGCGCTGGTTCAGCGTGCGGGTGTCGCGGACGCGCACGCCGTCCGGGTCGACCAGGTCGGCGGCCAGGTAGTCGAGCTGGGCGAGGAACGTCTGCAGGTCGAGCTCGAAGGCGTGTTCGGCGTCCGCGTCGGCGTCGGCGCTGCGGACGAGCCGGATCAGCGCGGAGGCGGCGGCGTCGCAGCAGTCCGGGTCCTGCATGTACAGCGCCAGCGCGTACACGTCGAGCAGCCGCTGCGGCGTCCACCAGGAGTTGCCCGCCCAGAAGTGGTTGTGGCGCGAGCCGACGTACATCGAGTAGGCCGTGACGGTGTCGCGGGTGATCCAGGTCGGCAGGCAGAGCTCACCGCCGGTCATGTCGGTCAGCCCGTAGTTGGCGTACAGGGCCTGCGCGCGGATCGAGCAGCGCAGCAGGCGCCGGAGCGGGAACGGGACGCTGCCGTACGCGGTGTCGGCGGGGGCGCCGGACGCGGCGGCGAAGTGGCATAGGTTGAACTGCGCTTTCTTGGGGACCCGGGCTTGGAGGGGGTTGAAGGTGGTGTTGCGGTACAGACAGTCGTCCGGGTAGACGGCGTGGTCGTCACTGCTGCTGCACTCGCTGGCGACATCGATGCCATCGTTGCTGGACTGCTCGTCGGCGATGGTGTTGATATCCTGGATATCCTCGGTGGTGGTGCTGGTTGTGGTGTCGACAGAACGCGTCGACTGCTGAGGGACGTGGTCGATCGTGCTGCTGGACCTCGTCTTCATACGCTTGGTCGGACGGGGCGTCGACTCTTCATCAACCTGCCGAACAGCCTCCTCGTGCACGCGCTTCTCACCGGCCTTCTTGTAAACAGTAGAGCTAGGAGCCGCCTGCTCCTCGCTAACAGACGTGGCAGTGGCAGTGGCAGCGTTAAGCTCCTTCTTGCTGACCAGCCTTCTACGAGCCTTGGACGCCGGCCTGCGAGAAGTCCTCCTCTTGGTGGAAGGACCCTGCTGCAGGAGTGCAGCCAGGTCAGATACCTCGACAGGATCACGGCCGGGAGGGAGGGAAACAGGACCAGGTACGTTGGTGGAAGTGTCATGGGCCTCCACTGCGGCAGCGGAGGTGGACGACTCGCGGACGGGTGACTCGGTCCTGACGCGGTTGGGCACGAGTGTGTCGGTCGGCTCGTCTAGATCAGCAGTGAGCGCTCTCTTGGTGGCGCGCTTCGGAGTTGCCGTCTTCTGCGGAACAGGAGTGGACGTCTCAGGAGCATCCGCAGAAGCACCAGCAGCCTTGCCCCTCGGCTTCCTGGCTCGGGTTGGCGTCTTCTTCGGGACCGGAGTTGCCGCTTTGTCCGCAGCGACGTTCGTTTCCGTGGACGGCTCCGCGACCTTTGTCGTCTTGCAGGTGTGCGGTGTCGGCGTGCGCTTACGGGGAGTACGCCTCTTTGGGGTGGCAGGCGGAGGGGTAAGGGCATCGTCGGGAGCAGCAGCGGACGCGGTAACGGCTGGAGACTCGAATGCGACAGTCTTCCTTCCGCGCTTCTTGGGGGCCGGTGCAGGTGTGGACGAAGTCGCGGCGCTGGGACCGGCGCTGGTGGCCTTCTCCTCTGGCGCGGGAAGAGAAGAGGGCATGACGAGGGGGGCCTTCCTGTTGGGCTTCTGCTTCGCCGCACGCGCTGGCGTCGTGCGCGTTGTCCGTGTCGTGCGGGTAG
Organism: Lasiodiplodia gonubiensis; assembly: GCA_009829795.1. NCBI lineage: Eukaryota > Fungi > Ascomycota > Dothideomycetes > Botryosphaeriales > Botryosphaeriaceae > Lasiodiplodia > Lasiodiplodia gonubiensis. The sequence continues at coordinate 16,837 of RHKH01000268.1, read as the reverse complement.
CAGTAGGCGTGGAGGGGACGTCTGCATTGCTGGCAGACTCGGACTCGGTGGTCTTGACCTTCTTGGGCTTGGGGATCGGGGTGGAGGCTTCGGTGCCGGCATCAGAGTCATCGCGAGCGCGCTTCTTCCCGGCCGCCCTAGTCCTAGTGGAGGCAGAAGCGTTTGCGAAGTTGTCGGTGGGTGCCATGTTGTTGATGACGTATGCGGGAAACCGTGTTTGAAAATTCCGGAAGTATTCTGAGATTGATAAGAGTACTTGAGGCAGGGTCGTTGTTGCGATGTGGATGAATCGCGAACGAGGTCGTCAAGTACAGGCGCAAAGACAATCGTCAGTGGAAAGGATGAAGAGGAAGAAGAAGAGGAGTGGTCTGGCCTGAGCCGGCGAAGATTTTGAGTGTGCCTCTGAACAGTGAATGTCGCGGGCAGCAGATGGCGACGTCTCCTGGGTAACGCCAAAGCCGACCCGGACGAGGTGGCAGCATCTCTGCACTCACAACCACCGCCAGAAGGCACTGATGGTTGAGATCATCCTCCAGTGCTGACCTTCTGGCGAACAACCGTCGTGGCGAAAAGGAAGGCTAACTTGAGAGAGAGCCATGACAAAATGCTCGTCCCACTGTAGTTTATACATCCCGAGTTCCTTTACACCGACAAGACCTTCGGAGGAGCTTTATAACATATTCAAGAGAAGTTCGAAAGAGAGGGAAAGCTTAGAAAGGCAAAAGCAAGGGAAGACAGCGTACACCCGTCCACCAGAGGAGATTCCCCCGGAGTTCTCTTTCACTTCTCGTCAAATAGCTAGATAACCACATAACTCGTAGCATCGTAAAGGGGTCATGTTTGAAACGACGAACGGACATCTATTTTTCTCAAGTGTTAGGGATCTGCGGCTGTAGAGTACATCTTCTGGTGGCATTATATTGGAATAGTAGCCGTGAAGATTTTATTTGGGCTGCCCGGCTAGTCTTTTGTAGATCTCGCTGGTGTTTGCTTGAAATCTGGAGGTTTGCCTGCCTGAGTGTATTTTGATTCCAAACAGCTGATTCAAAATGATGCTCAGTTGATAATGAGTATACCGGATGTGAAGCTACACTTCCTCGTCTCTTTCTAATTTTTCTAAGAACGAAGGTAAATCTATGTTTATTAATAAAAAAGCCTTCTAATAGCTCCCGTAAATTTATGGCTGTGTAGATGCTAAACAAGAGCTGCTCGTAAAGTCGTCGTAAGGTAGGGAAACTCTATCGGAGGCTGCTCCGCTTTAGCCAACTAAGAAAGGTCTCTCGTACACCTGTCAACCCTTTCGGGAGGATCCGTAAAATGCTCAGCTGGAGGTCTTAGCTTCATTTAAGCTCATCGAAAGGGTCACGGTAGTCGGAGAGTTGTTTACGAGCTAGGCCAGTACCGGAAAATGGGAAACACGGATGCCATTTTTAGGTCGAGGTTGCGTCGCCGAATGACCCACTATCCACAGGAACTTGGGCACCAAAAAATACTACGTTGTAAAAAGTAGGTGGACTAGGCGGATCATCGTTGATGCGTTTTCAGTGTTGTTGTACACCGTGACCTGTTGGATAGTGGGCATTCCCTCCAACATCCCTGTGTCGATGGACATGGTGAATGGACGCCTTGCAGCACGCGCGCAGAGAAAGTGATTCCTTCTCTGCTGCGGACGACACCGCCACTGTTGTTCGGCGCCGACAGCGAAGCGGTAAGCTAAAAATAAGCGGCGATTACTCAGTGTGGCGTGGGGTCGGGCCAACCAGACGGGCCAAGCGCATCCTCAGCCCCAAATGGCCAATCTACTTTCGGGTGCCCGCAATCCGTCAGCAGCTAGCTGGCAGATCGCCGCTACTGATCTACAGAAACAAAGTCGCCGCCTGCCCATCTACTTATTTCATTTCCAAGTTTTTTTCCGCGAGAGCTCGTCCAGCTTCCTTCCCCGTGCGACAACACTTTCCATTGGAACCATGTCGAAACGATCCGTATTCACGACCATAACGCCGCTGCCTGCGGGCGTCACCCGCGAAGTTGTACTCGAAACATTACATAACCATGTCGAGATGATCGACCTCAACCCGCTCGTCATCGAACGTCATGTCTGCCCGCCACCCCGGGACGCGACAGCAGAGGAATTCCACTGCACCTGGTACTCTCTCACCGGTAAGTGATCCCGCCAAATTGCTGCGTGTTATTGTACCTCTGACTAACAACTCCACAAGACCGCGTAAGCTACCTCCCAGGCGTCAGCGGGAAGGTGCAGTACAACGCGTGCTTCCACGACCTCGCCATCGGCGTGCAGACGCACGTCTACGCGCCTCTAGGTCTAGACATCAAGGAGAAGTGGTCCATCGGCGGCAGCCTGCCGGGCGAGCCGTCGCAGCCCGTCGAGCTGGGGCTGGGCGTGCCCAAGCAGGGCCTGTACCTGCGCGAGGACTGCGACATGCGCTGCAACATCGTCATGACCAAGTTCGTGCGCGGCACCCTGACCAAGGCCCACAAGGTGCTCGTCGACCGCCTGGTCGAGAAGGCCGGGCTCGAGCAGGTCAAGGCCGACAACCACCGCATATCTTCCATCGCCAGTAGTGCTAGCAGCAGCAATCTCGCCATCGTCGGCGGCTCCAACGACGTCACCACCGCCGCCGGCTTCCCGGCCTCGCCCACCCTGTCGTCGTCGGGCACCTTCACCACCAGCAGCGACGCCGCCAGCATCGCCGACAACGTCAACAACATGCCCAACAACCAGCCGCCGCAGTACCACGAGCAGCCGCCCACGTACGCCGAGCTGCCCAGCCTGCAGCCGTCGCTCGCCGCGCACCAGGCACACCAGCAGCAGCGGTCGTCGACGCCGCCGGTGCAGATCCAGGACTTCGAGAAAAAGCAAAGGCCGACGTCCCGGGGTAGTAACAGCGGAGAACCCTTCCCGCCGTACGCCGACGACAACTTCGTGCCCGAGCCGCTGAAGCCGCGCAAGGCTCAGCGCCACAGCTACATGGCCTACCAGCAGCCTGCCTCGCACAACAACAGACAGTCGTACGCCGCATACCGCCCCCCGCCGCCGCAGCATGGGTACTCGGCGTACCGCCCGCATGGTAACGCGCAGCACCAGCAGCAGGGGTATCTCGCGCCGCAGCAGCAGCATCCTGGGCACGGCAGGTCGCAGTCTGCGGGCTCGGTGCCGCATGTTGCTGTTACGCCGTCGCCTGTGGAGCTGGAGGGTTGAGTTTTTTTTTTTTCTTTCTTTCTTCTTTTGCTTTTTTTGGGCGGCCTTTTTACGATTCTTCGTTCTATTCTCATGCCTTGACGAATCTCCGTTTTGTCACACCTTCCTTCGCATACTACATATTTTTGTGCGAGAGAGCTTGTTCTGCTCATTCTGCATTTTCCCCCGTTTTTCCCCGAGATACCAAGTTGGAACCGAAAAAATACCAAGCTAGATCGTTAATGGAGTAGGAGAGGCTTTTGGGTCGCAGGGTTCTTTGGCGCTTTTATTCATCTTCCAGTCAATATTCTGTTCGCTCTTTGAAGCTGTCTTTGGTGATGATGTCGAGGGGTTCCTTACGTTAGTAAGATGAAATGGTCTGGCCAGAGAATTATGGAGCTGTTAAATATCCTACCTTTGAATCTGTACACTCTTCGTATTCTATACAATTCTGTCACTCTTACTTTCACAATTACCATGACCCTGAACTTCCTTCACGTCTGCTTTAAGTTTAGAGCCAAGGTTTCACGACACTTGGCTGTACTCGCCCATGGTTGCACACAACCATCCACTCCGCGAGCATCACACCACAACAGAGGCACTGGTAGGTTACCAGAGCCAAACGCGAGGGCGAAGGCCAAAAGCTCAATATCAGTCTATAACTAACAGCGCAAGGATTATTCAAGGTATGTACATGGAATCGTGTGACTTCTAGCAGTCTGATACGATACTGGGACGAGCGTTGGCGATTTCAGTGGTGGTGGGGACCGAGCCGGCTGAAAGCAGCCCTGGTCCCCTGCGCCGATACTCCTCCGTCCCCCACCATCCAACAGAAAAAAAAAGTTGAAGAACGCCTCACGGCAACTGCTTTGCGAGAATGATCACGGTTATAGCCACAAGCGTCTTTTGCCGTACCCGTCAACACCATCTGCAAGCAACCGACCGTCCATGTTGCGGGTACTGCCCTTGAACAGGCAATGCCTGCAGGTGGCGTAGACCTGACCTGGCGCCCGAACGGCTGCGTCTTTCAGATCACGTATCTTAAAGGTAAACCTTTTGTGGTAAGCCCGCCGGCAAGTCGCCAGCTGACCTTTAGCAATTTATCCGTCTTAGCGCTCGGGAAAAATTTGCTGATGTAGTGGTTGCTTTCCAGCACGAGAGAACTTGAAAGGCCGTTGTATAAGACGGTTAGGCATGAAGACGGATTGCACGGCATATGAATATGATGAAGACAGTTTGAGTGGTGGAAAAAAAAAAGAGGATGGCCTCAGATCTATGCTCGCTCTTACTTACATCATCCACTTCCTTTCCCCTACCCCAGCCGGCAGCCTTCTGCACCTTAAGCTAGACACTGTCCAAGTCACACACTGGCCGACTACCCTGCCGCTTTCAGCTACGGGACTATTGGGTATCTTGACGGAGGATCAAAACTCTGAATCTATACATTTTGCATACTGAATTTCTATTTCGTGTCGAGATAACAACGTGTTGTTCGTATTCCGGCTGCGAGGCCGCGTCCTTCGATCTACGACTGTCTACAATGCATATGTTCTAAGTAGTGGGAAAAGAGTTTCGAAAGAAGAAAGAATTGAGCAGAGCGCAGAGATAGCCAACCACGACCGGCCATCCCATCCTCGCGCCTGAAATATTCCATCACGATTTCGTGGTATAAAAATCATCCACCTCCGCCTCATCATCCAACATTTTTTGCTGCTGTTCCTGGTGCTTCTGCTCTGGCTGCTGCTGTTCTTGCTGCTGCTGCTGTTGCTTGCCCTTCTGCTTCTTCTGCTTTCGACTCTGCTCCCCTTTTTGCTCCCCCTGCTGCTGCTTCACACCCGTCTGCTTCTCCTTTTTCTCCTTTGTCTCCTTCTTCTCCTTCTTTTCGCTCTTCTTCTTCTTCCCCTCCCCCTGCGCCTCGGCAGCGACATCAATTCCTCCCCCCTCTCCCTCCTCCTCCTTCTCCTCCAACTTCGCCTCCTCGGCCAGCAGCGCCTGCACCGCCGGCACGAACCTCTCCAGCTCCGCGAACTCGCCCAGCTTGACGCGCATGTAGTCGGACGCGACGCCAACGCGCATGTCGCTGCGGGACTTGATGCGCGTTGCCAACTTGCCGCTTTCCTCCACCTTCACCAACGGGGTCGGTATCGAGACGGGCTTGGGCGGGCCGTCCGGGTTCTCCAGCGGCACCGACTCGTCGTCCTGCTCAGGGACCACCGCTGCCGCTTGGTCGTCCTCCACGTCGCGAATGGCGTCCATGTCGACGTCGTCGTCGACGATGTCCATCTTCTCGACGTCACCCTCTTCGGCGGGAGCTGGGGCCTCTTCGCGCTCCATGACGGGCAGCTTCTGGTAGCGCTGGCTGAAGTGCGTGAGCAGCGTCATGCGGGCGCGCATGCGGGCGCCGATGGCGAGGGCTTCGGACGTGGTGCTGTGCTTCTTGGCGACCGCGTTGCCCTCGAGCCCGTCCTCGAACGTGGCCTCGTGCACGAGCAGCGTCGAGTGGCGGCCGATGCGGGCGAAGTCGGCGCAGGGGCGGCAGTCGCCGCTGTAGCTGACCTTGAAGGGTTTTGCTGCGGCGGCGTCGTCGTTGTCGTCGCTGCTTTCTTCCGCCGCCTTCGTCTCGTCGGGCCAGGTTAGCGAGACGGCGCGCGCGCCGTGGCAGTGGTTGACGTAGACGGCCTGGACGTCCTGGAGGCCGAAGAGTTGCGGGTACAGCTCGCGCGGGATCTCGATGACCGGGACTCTCTCGTCGTAGGGGAAGAAGGACGGCGGGTGCTGCAGGCGGAGCGTGGCTTGCATGTCATGGCTCGGGATGTTGGCCGTGATGGCGAGCGGCCACAGGCGGCTGTAGCCAAAGTCTTCGACGGCTGCATACTCGGCCAGCCAGTTGACCATGTTGATGTCCGAGATGACGGCCAGCCGCTTCTTCTCCGCCGCCAGAGCCGGGTTCTCTTTGATCGCCGTCATGGCTTCGAAGACCGTCTCCGTCGTCGGCTGGCGGCCGTGGACGACCTCGTACCATGCTTTGATGACGCCTACGATTCCCAGGATGTGATCCGCGTGCATGTGGCTCATCCAGATGACGCGGAGCTCCTTGAGGACTTCGGCGAGTTCGGCGGGCTTGAACACACGTTGTAGCTGGCCGATGGTGTTCTCGCCGGCATCAAGCAGGTACGAGCCATAGCCCGGGACGCGGATCAACGTGGCTGATACGTTGCGGTATTTAGAAGGTAAGGCAGATCCGGTACCGAGAGCGATGACCTCAGCTTCGGGCATGGGAGTCTTGCGGCGCCACTTCTCAAACTGCTCGGAAGAGCTCTGTATGCTTTCCTTGACAGACTTTGCGATGCTCAAGACCTCCTCAGGAACCTCTCGGGGGATGTTCTCCAGGTTACAGCGCTCGACAACAGCGTTGTCTTGCACCTCAAACCTGGGTTCTAGTTGTAGTACAAGACCTCTTTCTGCTGGGGTAGCATGCTCGGGAAGTTCCTCCTTTTGAGAATTGTACGGCACGAACCTCTCTTGAGGCACCGTAGTATCGTCGTAGTGGGGTATGTCATACCGCTTCTCGTCCACTGCTCTAAGACGCATGGTTCCTTTACTGACGCTGTCGAAGCTGATCCGATTGGGCAAAACGTCGACGGAGGAAATGATGTGCTTCAAGTGGGCCCTATCCGCCATAAACTTCTTCAGCGCGGGGTTGGCAGCTACGCCAGGACCGAGGATCCACACAAAAGCGTCCACGCCGTTCATAATCTCTTCGCGAGTCCATTCTTCCCGTTGAATCAAAGACTCCACGTATGACGACGCAGGAAGGTCGATGATGGCGGCTCCTCGGCCTCTCCGCGGAGGTTCAAGAACCATGTCAGAGGTAATAGTCTCGCCTAGCTCGTTCAGCACAGACTGCCCGTTCTGTAGCTTGGACCACAGCAGACCCTTGGTGACTTTATATTCGATTGCTTTATTAGCAAGAAACTTGCCCCGCTGGGGATGGCTGCGGATGATGTACGAGACGGCCTGGGGAGCCGGCTTGGTGGGCGGCAGAGCCAGGGTCTTGACGGCGGGCCACGGCTCTCTGACAAGCACCCTTAGGTCCGGGGTTTCGGGATTGGGCACGGGACCGGTGTACTTCTCGATCGCTTTTGTCTGCGCGTTCCGGATGAAGATGGTGGCCGGCAGCTTCACTTCGGACAAGGGCTTCTCGGAGAGAGCATCCAGGCGCCAGTTCGAGTTGAACATGTCGTTTACGACCGCGCGGGTCATCTGCTCGTACCTCGCAGTCCTCTCCTCCGGGCTCTCCTCTTCGAGCGCGTCCGCTGCCGGCTCAGGGCCATTGACTTCGTCGTAGCTCCGCTTCCTCGATGTCGACTTCGCCGAGGGCCGTTCCGAGCGCTCAGCATCGGTAGGAGTGATGGACATGGCCCAGACCTTGATGTTCTCGTCGACGAACAGCGGGACGGGATCGCCGCTCTCGTCCTTCTTGACCTCTTCGTCCTTGATATCGACCGCGTTAATCGGCATACCTTTCCTGAAGACGAACCTCCGACAAGCGGCGATAGTGTGGTTTAGATTCGGGGGGCCGAACATCGAGAGCACCTTCGGCGTCGCATCAAGGCCCCTCTCTTTCTTGTCCAAATTGGATGCCGCCAGCACGTCGGACAACGTTAGCATCATGCCCATCAAGCCACCCGTGTTGCACCACTCGCTGCGGCCGGTGATGAACATCTCCTGCGTCTTGAGCATGCGCGTGCCGAGCTGGTTCATCGCCCGCTGTGTGCCTTCGCCCAAGCTGCCGAACAGGTACCGCTTATTGTCGAAGTGAAGCAGCAGGGTGGTGCCAGGCGTATCCGCCGTCGGCGTGGTGAGGACCTGGATGTACGCCTTCATGCTTTTATTGTAGTATTTTTTGCTGAGATATTTGGAGAGGCGCTTGTCGCGGGTGGAGCTGTATGGCGTGAAGGTCTGGTCGCTTGTAAACGGTCGATCATAGCATGGCTCGTTCGAGTAGATGATATAGGCAGGACTGTTTCGTTCGAGGAAGGGAGATCGGCGGACGACGTCTTGCTTAAAGCCTGGCGGGGCGCGCAGCCGCTCTTCGAAGGGCGCTCTGGTACTTTCGGACACCGCACCAGGTATTAATTCGCGTGGTTCGGGCTTGTGCTTCCCTAGCAGTTCGCGGAGTGCATCAATGACGGTGTGACTGGTCGACTTTAGGCGGCAAGTGGTGGAAGGCGCAGGGCGGGAAACTCTCAAGCGGCGTGCATGCAATAGAGGGTTCGGCGTCGTTTGCAGACACCGCACAGCTGCAGATATGGAAGCCACGGCGGGCACTAGAGAAGCCGTGGTTGCGAATGTTTTTCTATCGACGTGGGAGTCGCTGTCCCATGGCCATGCAGTCGGAGTCTCAAAAATTTGGGGAGCGGCGACGCGCCAATCTCCGTTACGTCAGCGATCCACCGCCACAGCAGCGAGGCAGCCACATGCGCGTTCATCACTTTGCACAAGTACACCTTTCAGACTATGCATAAAATTTACTCTAGATCAAGTGCGGTAGACACAAGTATACAATCAACGCTATTCGCGGGGCCTCTCGGGCTTCAGATGAGACAAAAGAAAAAATGTGCTTGTGTAAGCGCTCCTTTTTCGGCGCCTGTGTCCACTCTGCGCTAAGGCAGGTCGAATCAGATTCAATCCCAATTCCCAAATGTCGCTTCCTGTGTTGAAAAAGAGAGTCGTAACCCAACCCAAAAGTCTTCGCTTCCAAATATTCACAGAGTCAAAGAGAAAGAAGGACAATGTCCAACCCAGACGCCACTTCCCCACCAAACACCGCGCGCTAACTCACTGCTTACAGCATCATGCTCTGCATCCTCTCGTACACCGCATCGAACTTGGCGATCGTACGCTCGAGGCGCTGCTGCAGCTGCGCGGGGGTTTCCTGAGCAACCACGACCTCGATGCGCGCGAAAGCCTTCTCGGGAGCGATGTCACCGAAGATGCGTTCCGAGGGCGCGGCAGTGGAAGGGGCAGGCGAGTTGTAGTACAGAGCGAAGTCAGGGTTGCCATCGTCAACCTCCTCAGCCTCGGCGACGGCCTCGGCGGGCTTCTCGGCCTCGATGCGCTCGATGACGGGGTAGTCAGGCTTGATCTCGGTGATGGCCTCGACGGGGGAAGCATCAGAGCTACCCTTACCCGAGAGGATCTCGGTGTCGAAGGGGTTGGCAGGGCCCTCGGGGATCTCGAGGACGGCGAAGACCTGGGGCTGGTTGAAGTTGAAGCCGCCGTTGAACGAGTAGTCGAACGACATGTTGGACTGCTGCTCGGGGATCATCGACATGCCCATCTGAGAGTTGTTCTGCGAACTCTGCTTAATCATCTGGGGAGCGGGCTGCTGGGGAGCCGACGCAGGCTTGGCCGGCTCGATGAGAGCTGGGTCACGGCTGAGCTCATCCAAGAAGGGGCCAAAAGCCTGGTGGCGAAGCAGGCGCTCGATGAAGGCACGCGAACGAGCGTTCTCCTCCATGAGGGCGCGGTTCTGCATGCGCAGCTCCGTGTTCTCGTTCTGCTTGGTAGCGACCTCGCCCTCAAGCTGGGAAATGTACTCTGCAGAAGTTTGTTAGCAAATGCGCTGTGAAACCGGGAAATCAATCATGCATACCCTTTCTGCGGGAGCGGAAGGCGCGAGCGGAAACCTTGTTCCTCAACTGGCGGCGCTCCTTGCTGCTGAGCTTCTTGCCCTCTTCGCTGGCAAGGAGCCTCTCGTCCTCGTCCATGTCCTCCTCGTCCTTCTTCATCTTGATGATGTGAGGAAGAGCGTTTGAGCCGCAGTCGGAGCCATTGGAGCTGAGAGTGCTGTTGGCGCGGATCTGGTTGACGACGCGCGCAATCGTCTCCTCGGTGCGGGCATCGGTGAACTGGGCAGACTTCCTCTGGACGTGGTGGGCGCGGCCGTGCTGCTCCCTTTGCTGCTGTTGCTGCTGCTGGAGCATCTGCTGCTGCCTCTGCTGCTGGGCCTGCGCCTGCGCCTTGGCCAGAGCAGCTTGCTGCTGATGCATACCAGGGAAGAAGCGCACCTGCTGGGGCTGCTCCTGGATAGCGCTGGGATCGACGAAGTCTTCGTTCTGGCTATTCTCGCCCTGGGGGAAGAAGAAAGCGGGCATGTTGTTGCCCATCTCCATGTCCATGTCGCCCAGACCGGAACCCCAGCCGTCGTCAAAGCCGATGCCCGAGTTGCTGAAGGGCTGGCTGTAGTTGCTGCCCATCGACTGCGACATGCTGATGCCGGGCACAGAGCCCGAGGGCAGGCCGGTCTGCTGCTTGAAGAGGTCGTACTCGTGGCTGGGCTTGGCCGGGGTCTGGTGGTCCTCGGCCTGGTCCAGCGGCATGATGGTGGTGGCGGGACTCGCCATGGTCGACGCGACGCTCGAGGGAGGCATTTGCGACGAAGAGCTGGCGGGGCCAGGCGAGGGGATGGCGTTGAAGTCAACCAGCGAATCCATATCGGGATCAAAACACTGGTTCGGGAAGGGCGCGTAGCCCATGCGCTGCGCTGCGACCGTCGACATTGCGGGCAGATGTGAGCAGGAACGGCGATAGAGTGCTGGCGGGTGCCTCAGGTAGGCGGCGGGTGTTTTAGAGCGGTTTCCCCGAAGTGATGATGTCGATGGGTCTTGAAGAGCTGGGTCGCTGGGGCAGGCGCTAGCAGTCGTCGTAAGCTTTCTATTTTCGGCAACGGCCAAGGCTGCACCGGGGCGGAGTACGGGAGAGGGCTGGGCAGGTGGCGACGGGTGGGAGCGTACTCTTATGCGTAACGAGAGAATCGGTCGGGTCGTGGGTATCGCGGTGCTTGTCGTGGTAGTTTGTTGGAGTGGTGGAAGAAAGTGGGTTGGAACGGGAGCGAGTGTGGGCGACGGGCTGGTTTTGCGGTCGATAGGGAGGAGTCTGTTTCAGCTGGCATGCTGGGCCAGCGGCTGCGCCTCGACACCACAGGCAATCTCCGGGAGCTTGGACACCGAGTGGCCGAGCACGCAGCAGGGAGCCTGTGTCGGCTCAAGTGCGGCAAATGACACCCTTGTCTTCCGCCGCCGTCAGCGCCAGCACCGTCGCACATCAGCATCATCGGCGCTCGGCTCTTCTTCGTCGGACGGCCTCGATCCTCACAACTGCCGTCCCTGCGCGCGCCAGCGCAGAGTGCCGGCCTGTTTCTGCTGGAAGGCAAACGCATCCAGGGCACTCTGGAGGGCTCCTGGAGCGCCGCGCGGAGGCGTGACGGCCTGCGGGCGTGCTGGAGGCTGTGAGTGGCCAGCAAGTCTTCGCGCCGAGATCCGAAGCTTGCGAGGACGACCACTGCCACACTCCAGCGAACGTACGAACCGGGCTCCTCACCTCTCACCACCGCCCTTCCCAGCCTGTCGTCGCGCGACGATCCCTCCGACCGCCCCGCCGGTCTGACAGCTCACGGTCACGGCACCACCACCGCTACTGGGCGGTAGTCCAAGTTCAAGCGCTCCGGATCACCATCGTGGCGCGGGCGCAGCCATGCGCTGCGCCCTGGCCTATCACACACCGAGCCACATCCCGCGCCCCCGCTACCCAAAAGTCAACCAGAGCCTCTACGCTCGACGGCCCGAGGTTTCGTCGCGGTCCGAATCGAAACGGTTCTCTGATTCAGGAGGGTTTCGGCAGCTCTGCTCGCCTTTATCGTCGGCGGTCGGACCTCTGATGCTCGGAGTTAATCTTTTCTATACAATAGCATTATACACGGCCGGAACGCCGGCGCGCTTCCGTATTACATGACTTGCCTACACTTCAGGTCGTCAGCTACGGCCGATGCACCCCGCCTGTCGCCCGAGGCAAACACAAATAAATTTTCTCACTCTCTGCGTCGAGATGCGGCGACGACCTACTCGTGCACCAGGCCAGGGCATCAGCCACGACACCGTGACGCGTGTCTCGCGTGCTTGCGTCTTTCCGGCTTAGCCCCCAGCAAGGTTGAAGTAGCTCCTCCGCAAAGCAACTACTGCCGTAGTCCAAATTGAAGAGGCCCGTCCGCCCTCAGAAATCACTGACTTCCGACACGGCATCAGTGCGCGCTTACACTCGCCGTGATACACCTAGACCCCGGAAATACGGCAATGCCCAACAATGCAAAATCTTCTCAGGCCAAGATCTTCCTACTGCTATTGAATCAATAGACCCATCGCATTTGCCTGCGCCTGCATGCTGTTTCTTGCGCCGCAGGAAACACAACTGCGCCGACGAGAAAAAGCATACGCGGCCTCACCACCCCCTGTCAAACGGGCTATTTCCAGCGGACCGCAGCACAGCCGCACATTGAATTTTCGACAGAGACGGAAATCTCTCCATGAGGCCGCCCAATTGCCCTGCTCACTCCTTCTCGTCGCTGCAGCCCTGCCTCGACTTTCCCTAGCTGGGATTGGGATATCCGAATTGATGAACGCTCCCAGGACCAGGGATCGGTCGGCGGACCTCGCTCTATTGCCGGAAGGTGAACCCGTCTGGCCTGGTCTGTGGAATGCACCGGCCGAAAGTGATGAGAGCCGTCGACACGCCCCATACCGTCCAGAGTCTCGATCGCCCTCGACAGACACAATTTTCATCCCCACTCTTGATCGCCGCCTCAAGCTCGAGCAAAAGGCCGCAAGCTTTTCCGAAGCGCCCGCTCTGTGATGGCTACGTCCCTTGGCGTCATTGCTGGAACCTAAGGCTGAAACTTCGTGGCCCTATGGTCTGGTGGAGTACCCCAGGGCCACGCCATCGAAACGCGTCTCTCCCTGTAGGGAGCCAATCCCTCCAGTACATCACCGGCAGTTGGCGACTTTTGCGGCACAGCCGTCTTCTAGAACGTCGTCTGCCCCTCTCTGTCTCCATCTCCGCAATGCCTTTGGTGCCAAGTGCCGCTTGTCGGAGCAGAGTGAGACATCCTGAAGGGATATCACCGAGCTCCGAAGTTTGCATTGGGACGCATCCGACTTCGAACAGCTGAGCGGTGGAGTCTTTAGGCCCAATTAGGGCCTAGATGGTCATTCTTTCCCGCTTCCGCCATGTAAGACCTACGCCTGCCCCGTTCGCTTCTTGCGGGACACTTGTTGATCTCCTGAGCCACTGGTGGCGCAAATACCCCCTGATCCCGTCCGTCTGACCGTTCGCCTCCTTCTCGCCCGGCAAGCATCTCCCTGGACAAATCCTGGCCCAGGGAGGGCCTGGGACCTGGATTGGGGAATGGAACCGACACGGTGAAGGAGACCGTGAGGACCGAGCGAGGTGCGGCGGGCCGTCCGGTTATGCATTGATTAGGATACCATGTTTGTTTCGTTGCTGTGATCGCTCGTGCCGAGAAGTATGTGGAGCCGATGCGGCAGCCGGGTGTTGGCGAAACGGCCCTCAACCGAAGTCACAGCTCGTCGGAAATGTGGAGTCAACCATGTAACAAAAGGATCTCCCTATCCTACAAAAGAATAGGCAAAGGCGAGTCTAGTCGGGACGAAAGGTATGGTCAGGCCCTGATCGAGCGATCTTTAGCTCCTTCTCAAACACTAAATTCGAATGGGCCTCCATCTGGCCGAACCGGACACGCCTAAAGCATTTTAGAGCCTCATATTATGATGAATTCCCCGGTGTCGGCGGCGATACTATTTCCCCGTTGATTGGAACAAAGTGCGCATTATCTAGCGCTCTTTATTATGGATCTGACCCCAATCACTATTGTATAGACCCGGACACACCACTCGTCCGGGGCATTGAGCTGAAAAAGCCCTGCCCTTCTATTATGATGGCCGTAGAGCAGATCGATAGCGTGGGGCTTAGTATGTATTGGAAAGCGCAGATCAAGCGTTATGCTCGCAGCCCGACAGCTACGCTTTCACCGTTTTTTTCGGAATTATCATTATCCACCATTGGTCAGAAAAAGTCTCGACGAACAAGAGGAAGCAGATGCTCAAGGCCATCGAAAGCCAAGGTTGCACGTAAGACATCCTCTCTCCAAGTATTTTGGACCCACCCATCTTTTCGTCTCATCACTTCATCTTTCCTTTCGCGTCTCGCGGCGGCTGCACCATTCTATCATCTCACTCAGGTGGCTGGGGCTGAAGCTTAGATGTGCGCTCTCACATGATCAGTAGCCACGCAGATCTGAAAATACTTTGACTCAGTATGCACAACACTTGCCGCTGCAGCTCGATTCTCCGAGGTGCATAGCCGTCATAGATCCAACTTCTCTTACCGCTCAGGTAAGCACGTCAGGTTCTGACCTCAAAAAGCTCGACAAACACCAATAGGAAAATCTGGCTCCATGCTGGACGGGCATTGGCGGAATCTGTAACGGATCCCCCACATTTCCCGGCGTCGGAGAAAAAGGCTATGTTGTTGTGTCTGAAATACACCAGAGCCATCTCCAACGCAACTGAGACAGCAATACTCCGTCGGAAGAACCAGACGCCTTCTACATTCTCACCTCAGTTTCACTGAGTGGTGACGGTTGCGGTGCGCATGACGATCCCAAGGAATTAACCGACGTCGTACGTCCGAGGGTCTCGCTTGCAAAATCCGAGCTTCTTCTTTCGGGTTAAAAAGCAAAGTGTCGGCTCGAGAGGCTTTCTGAGAAGAGAGTGCACTTCTGACACACGTAACGTTGCAAAGTCCGGGTGTGGTAAGACTTGGACACGATCAACACTCTCAAAAATGACTCGGCCTTGGGCGCTACATCACATGGCTGACGTCTGCAAGCGAAGTACATGACATGTACACAGGATAATCTGGGACCCTGACGAACTGCGAGCTTGAGGGGCTCAAAGGGGGGTGTTGCCGAACTCCCGCCGTCAGATGCCCCGGATCGACGGCCACGACTAACCCCGGGCGGCCCGCACTGACTTTGCGGGACAATCAACGGTCCCATTCCTCTTCACACCACCTCCTCGTCGACCACAGCAGCGGGATCTGGCCCCCATTCCAACCCGTCTCAGGCCCTCGGTGTGCCGTCATCCCCGGCCGGGGCAGCAAGCGCGAGAACGAAGGTACCCCCGCAGCCTCGGGAGTAGCTAGGTCGCCTGCCCCGGCTTGGCGACGTCATGGTTCATCCACTTTTTATCGCTTCCCCCGGAATGATGGTCGCAATGCTCCAGTCCGCTCAATCGCCAACGACGAGTTTATGATTGGAGGTGGAACGGCATATTCGCGGATCTTTTTTTGGACGGCAAGAGCAATAAAAGAAAAACAACGGCTGCAGGCTTCTCCATCTGTAAGAACACAGGAGGCGCATGCCAGGCCAAGACACGCAATATGCCGCGGGGATCGCTACCGCCGTAACCCTCTTCAGCCAAGCCATGCGGCGACAATCCAGAGCAGCGGGATCTTTACGACCCTGGAGGTAGGATAAATCGGGGCAGAGCTGCATGTGCTGTTCTGGCCTGATTTTTAGACTGTTGAGGCAAGCAATTGCGTGCCTTCTGCCAATAAAGACGGCCCAGTTGCCGCGCGCGATCTTCGCCTCCTTTGCCTCGCAGAATCTTGCTTTGCATCACTGTGCCGCTAGACAGCTTGCTCATAGCTACGAGCTTCCGCCTCAGCTCGCCCAAACTCCAATTGACTTTTTCTTCCCGTTCTTCCTCGCCCGCTCGTGCATCTCCACAACAACGTCTTCAAAAGGCGACAATGCAAACAAAGCTTCTCTCTCTCGGCCTGCTGGCAGCAGCAGGCATCACGCTGGCGCAGACGCCGCCATATTTTGAACCGAGCGCCAATGTCAATCTCCCCGCGACCTTTGACGTCAACAGCACCTCTCCCGACTTCTTCACGGTCGGAGGAGTCTTCTCTGTCAATGGTAAGCCAGAAAGAAGCATTTTCTCAAACATCACCAGCTTTCCTTTCGTCTTGTACTCGAAGCGCAACAGCAAAAAATAAAAAAGACCGAAAAGAAATCAAAGCTCCCAAACTAACACCACCCACAATCAGCCACCCAGGAAGAACCCCAACTCTACGTCCCGTCCAACGCGACCTACGTCACGCACACCAACGGCTCGCAGCCGCCGACCTTCATCATCCTGATGGTCGACCCTGACGCGCCCTCACCACAAAACACGTCGTACTCGCAAATCCTGCACTGGCTGCAGCCCGGCGTGCGCCTCTCGCGCTCCGTCGAGCCCACCACCGGCCCCAACGGCACGTTGGTGTCGATGCTGTCCGAAAGCGACACCGGCACCGCCGCCATCGCGCCGTACATCCCGCCCGCGCCGCCCTCGGTCGCGCCGCACCGCTACATCATCATGCTGTTCCGCCAGCCCGGCGCTGCTGATGGAGACTTCGAGCTGCCCGACGGGTTCGAGCAGTACGCCGGCGGCGACGAGCGCATGGGCTTCGATGCGGCGGAGTTCGTGAAGGCGGCGGGGCTGGGCGACCCGCTCGCTGCGACGTACTTTTTGGCCGGCAAGGAGACCGCGGGCGATGGCAGCCAGACGTACGAGGGCGACGATGCGGCGGCTGGTATTGGCGGGAACACGACCGTGCCGGCCAGCGCGACGGCGTCGGCGGGTGCGGCGGAAGGCACGGGCGCGAGTGCGACGGCGTCGGGCGCCGCGGCTGCGTCGGCGACGGAGGCGTCGGGTGCGGGGAGGCTCGGCGGCG
>RHKH01000069.1:159262-182981 GCA_009829795.1 Lasiodiplodia gonubiensis | reverse complement strand
CTCTCTTAGGCGCCGGAGCAATTAATTTCCTTTGATAACCTGACTGGTTTTGCTGCATTGTTTGATTGTCTGGATATCATTGCTCCGCTTCGACTGGAAAGTCTGCTTCCTTTCTCTCTCCAACCGGGTACATGCGCGCATTCTACATGCGCTTGCGTCGCATGACGGGGACCGGTCAGATCAAGAGGCAAGGAAATATATGGATACGACACCCGCGTTAGCATCAACAGGGCCGCCAACAAGCCTGGGCCCGCCAGCGGACGGCGGCGGTGAATCCGCAAGTCTGGGCCAGTAGCGGAAGAGCTCGCCGCCGAGACGCGGTTACCAAGTATGCGTACGCAGGGATCACGCCGGTATGGATACTTTTCAGCAGTCGTCCAAAGCAAACCCTGGCAAGGCAACGGACCGCCCTGCATAAGCGGAACGGGTAGTTTGTGCTTCCGCGCCTGCGCCTCGGGGCCGGAACAGCACATCATCGGCGCGATCATCCGCATGAGAAGGGGTAGGCGTGAGAGACGGAAGGTCGGGTTTGGTAATGCGCATGCTCGGCATTGGCCGCCTTCCCCTGGCCCTGATGGTCCTCGATTCGACCGGACTACTCTCCGTCTCCATTGGAGAATGAGCCTCTTTGAACCCAACGCTAAGCTTACCTGCGTCCCTGACTTCGGGATGCGTGGATCACGCCCCGCTACCGGCAAAGGCTTTTGCACGTCCGACACACTATGTGTTGTATCTTTTGTACCCTATCCGCCCACGAATTGCCTGCGACTATTGGACCGCATGCACATGTGTATGTGCATGTCGTGCCAGGCCAGGTCGTCGGTGTCTTCACGGGATATCATTTCCCGTTTGTCATGACGTCCTCTCCATGATTCCGTCGCCGCTCTATCGTACGATAGTCCCGCTTCCGTGGCAAAGCCCAAAAGGAAGGCCTTTTTCTCAAATCCTTGTCCTAAGGTTGAGGCAATCCCTTCGCCCTCGCTTTCCCTAGCAATGGATGGCGTCAGAAGAAAACAACGCTTTCCAGCGCAACGGTCAACACCGTTCTCGCATTGGCTTTCCTCTTTCCCGTTTCTTTTTTTCTTCGCTATGCCACCTTCTTGCTCACAAACGCCACTCTCGATAACAGCAGCCTTTTTCAGACATATCGGCATGTCGCACGAGCCTCCTCTTTCTAGAAAATTCCCCCATTCTGGCCCCCACCATTCAGCAATGAGAAAAGCAAATACAGCTACCCGTGAGCAAGGAAACGAGGTTTCAAATTGCTCGCGTGAACCTCGTAGATCTCGATCTCACTTCCCGTTTGCGTACTGCCCGGCTTTCTTGTCCCAAACTCTGGGACGTTGGGTTAGCCGGCTGATAGGCTGAGCTGTCCTTCTTCTCCTTTCTCTTCAGCCATGTCCCTGTCGCTTGCTTGCCCCATGCTCCCGTCGAGGAACTGCTGGGGCTTTCCTATAGCCTCTTCTAAACGGCCCTGCATTTTCATGCGTCAGCGTGCATCTATCTTGCTTAGAAAAGTTGATGGGCCCCAGAGCCGGTTTCTCAGCCAGCCCTGTTCCCATCCACCTCCTGCTCTTTCCTCTCTCATCGCCCATGCAAACCCACCACGCCGTTTCACCTTGCACTTGCCGTCCCTTCCGATGCGCTAATCGACCCAAAGGCATGGGTCCTATCGTCGGGATTCCCCTTTCTGTACGACACTGCATAGATGAGCAGTTCAAAGCTTCGCAACTAGTCCGGGGAACTTGTCTTAGAGCATACCGAGTACGTATCTGTACGAGACGGAATCGATACCCAGCTGAGGACGAAAGAAGGCAAAACAAGGCAGCCACGAATGCTGCCCATCCATGTCTTCCATTCCACCTTCACCGCGCTGCTTCTGATGGATCTGTTCCCTGTTCAGCTCACGATCGGGATCTGGCTGACTACCGCCACCGTGCTTCTTCAAGAAGGAGATCTGTCACACCTGATGCACAACGGAGCGAGAGCGCGGCATTTTCTTTCAGCCGGCCCCCGGCTCTTAATATTCCTCCTTGCACTTCTCTCTACCCTGCCCTCTTTTTTGCGCCCCATCACGCGTCGCATTCTAGTGGACACCGGGTTTGCCTTCCTTGTTCTTTCCCATTCCCAGCCTTCAGCTCTTTCTATCTCTCTCTCTCCCCCGCTCTCACATCTCATCATAACCTTCCTCTCCTCCCCCCTCTTTAGCTGCTTACGTTGTTCTATCAACAACCACTTGCCCGCAATGTAAGCACACTGCGACTGCCTTCCAAGCGTGACGTATCCAAGTTGGTACTCGAAATCATCCATAGGATAAAGAAACAGAGAGAAAAGGAAAGAAGGAAACGTTGAGGATGGGCGAACTAGGGGGCCCTGTGATGGCTTGTCTCCCCTGTCCCTGTCCCCATGACACCCACCGCCCCCGTTCTCTGGCGGGGAAGAAGGAGCTGTGGCGTAATGTTTGGGCGGGAGCTGTATGCTAACGGCCGCGCCCCTTGTGACTTGGCGGAATGAGGGTACACGAGTTCCAAACCAATGGAAAGGGGGTCACAGAGATGAAGGGGAGGAGACCCTGCTGCCGGGAAGCACAAAGGAAAAGAAGAGGGGAGGAGATGGTAGCATCAGATCTCGCTGTTTGCCATGTTTTCGATAAACCGAAAGCTGAACCGGGCAAATGGCAGGGGCGGAGAAAGAAGCGGAGTATGGACGGGTAATTCAGCTCTAGATCAAGTCATCTCAGCTCAGCTGAGCTCGACGCCGGCTTCCACCCAGCCTTGGTGCTTACGCGCAAGCATCCTTTGCCGCTAGAGCATGAGCAAGGGCTGTCATCTAGACGCAATCTGTGTGGGTGGAGCGGTTATCGTATACTATCTTTGTGCTGAATGGCATACAACCTCCCCTTGTCCATCGAGATCGTAGAGTCGGATACACCCTCTCATCCTTGGCTTTGGAGGCGGCACGTAGT
The DNA here is from genome assembly GCA_009829795.1 of Lasiodiplodia gonubiensis. NCBI lineage: Eukaryota > Fungi > Ascomycota > Dothideomycetes > Botryosphaeriales > Botryosphaeriaceae > Lasiodiplodia > Lasiodiplodia gonubiensis. Next base: position 180,016 of record RHKH01000069.1, on the reverse strand, counting down.
TTGAAAGTATCGTCTGGTGATTGTATTCTTGCTATCTACCGGTCTTTTACAGACCTAGCTACTGATTGCTAGCTTGTTTGCCTAGAATCCATTGGAGAAGTTTGCCTATGCTCAACTTGATTTTCCACTCACATTGAAAGAATTCCACTGGCAATCTATGACAGTTTGGATTCACTGACAGTCAATTGGGCAACATTAAGTTGTCCACGGTTCACAGTCTAAGGGAAACTTCCAATGGGAGTTTGCCACAGAACTTAGGCAAAGGCCTGTATTTGGGAGTGGAGAGCAAGGTGTGTACATACATAACATTCTTTCGATCAACTCAAGCAAAGCATCGAAACCAAATTTCAGCACCGTACACGTTTTTTTAAAAAAAAAAAACCCAATTTTGTACTCCTTGTATCATACGGTACCGTCATTGTCTCCACCGCATGGCTGTCAAGAGCGCGCCTCGGGGCCCTAACTAAGCAGAGTATGTAGTGTGAAGAAATAATTCCCTGCTGCAAGCGGATCATGAGCATGGCGGGCCACAACCACATGTTCCAACTACAGCCCTTTTCTCCTCCTACATGGTTGAATAACAACATAGCTCAGCTTGAGCGACTTCCTCAGAAACCTAGACTGTCACACACTCTCATAGTACGGAAGAGAAGGCGGTGACTGATGGCGTACCAACCAAAGTACCACTTACTCACGCGTTTTGGGTCGAGCGGGAGTAGTCAACACGCAGGCGCCTACCGTAGACCTCCTTGTGCTTGAGCACCTCCATGGCCTTGGTCGCGCTGGTCTCGTCAAGGAAGTCGGCGTGGGCGAAGCCGCGGGGCTGGCCGGTGCGGCGGTCGATGGCGACACGCACATCGAGGACGTTACGGATATCGCGGAACAGGTCGTTGAGGTCGCGGTCGCTCATCTCAAACGACATGTTACCGATAAAGAGCGTCTTGCTGGGCGGGTTCGGCGGCAGATCGCGGCGGTTACGCTGCTGGCGCTCATCCGGTCCACGTTTCTTGTGGTGCTGCACCGTCAGGCGCCGGCCGTCGAGAACGCGCTGGTTCATCTGCACCAGAGCGTCGGTGGCGCTGTCATTGGCATCAAACTCGACGTAGCCGAACCTGTAAATTGAACACGACAAGATTTAGCGACTAATTTCTCTCCACGGATGGGCTACAAAGTTGGCTGAGGGAACATACCCTCTGCTGAGACCAGCAGGATCCCGGACGATCAGTGTCTTGACGATTTTGCCGAAACGCGAGAATTCCTGTCGCAGGTGGTCCTCGGTTGTCTGATAGAACAGGTTGCCGACGTAGAGCGTCCTCTGATTCTCATCCACCTGCGTGTATGACCCGCGGTTGATCGGCTCGGATTCGGAGCCAAATGTCGACACGCCCTCAGCGTCGGCACTTTGAGCAGAGGTCTCGGTCTCGATGGCGGTGGCCTGCTCGGAGGCCGACGGCGCCTCGGTCACCGTTTCATCAGTGGTGTTTTCCTGACTGGGGCGGACGGCGTTGGAATCCTCGCTGTTAAAGCGGCGCTGGCTCGCAGCCAGCCATTGCTGCTGGTGCGGACGGAAAGCGGAGGTGGAGGTGAGGCTGGTGAAGGTGCGCGGCCTGGCGGTGATGGCAATGGAAGAGCTGGAAGACGAGGCAGCGCGGAGCGCTGCGCGGCGGAGAAGATACCTGGGAGCGAAAAAGTTGGTCAACATCAACGCGCCTCGTAGCACTAAAATGGAAAAACTTACATGGCGAAGGAATTGGTGAGGAGGGTGCAGATGCAAAGATGGGAGGCGAAGAGTCCGTCGCGAAATGTTCAATCACGTCGGCAGTTTCTGGAACTTTTTGAGCGCTAGCCTACATGGGCCAAGTGCATTCACCAGCCACAACCCTTCCACCCTGGACGGACTGTTCGCCGCAAATTAGATAGTCTCGTGATCGCGAAGAAATAGCTGCGAGCAGAAATTTAACCATGCCAAGGGTTCACAATACCTTCTGTGAAGATCTGTGCAGTTGATCGCACTTTGGTGGCACGAGAACTTGCCTATGGCAGAAGCCATCATCAACCGTCGGTTGCTCAATGCGTATATCAGTGTCTGGGAGCCAAATTCAAAGCAGCATGTCTTAGTCTGTATGTCTAATCTGTCCCCGGAGTCTATTGACAAAGCCACCGGCGTCATTATAGCGGAATGCATCACGCCGTGTAAAACCCACCCATCAGTTTCCAACCATGCACTATGCAAAAGCCCTCCCCTTCTATCCATGAGTCGTGGGCGTAGGTTTGCATAAGTATCTTTTTAATAAACCAAAAACCGGATCATCGCAGAGGTGGTATCTGCCGCTCTATCGCCAAGAGGAGCTCTAAAGGTAATGCGGAAAGGAAAACCCCCGCTCGTGCCTCGGGGAGACGAGTCATTGCGACTCTCTGTACAGGATGGATATAACATTGAAATTAGAGAGTAGGGTTCGAGCGGTACTCGGGAACGACGCCGTTGGCCTGAGACTTCTTCGTCTCCGACTCCGCCTCGAGAGGGTTCTCGGGCTCGTCTTCGTGTTCCACGATGAACTTCTCCGCCTCGAGCGCGGCAATGCAGCCGGCGCCAGCGCTGGTGATGGCCTGCCTATAGCGCTTATCTTGGACGTCGCCAGCAGCGAAGACACCGGCGACGTTGGTGAGGCCACGGCCGGGCTCAGTGATCAAGTAGCCGTCCTCGTCCATGTCCAGCTGGTCCTTGAACAAGGCAGTGGCAGGGTCGTGGCCGACAGCGTAGAACAGACCGTTGGCATCCAGGGTCTCCGTCTCGTTGGTCTTGTTGTTCTTGACAACGAGGTGCGTCATGAGACCACCGGCCTTCTCGTCACCCTTGATTTCAACACCTTGAGTGTTGTACCTGATCTCGACCTTCGGGTTGGTCTCGAGTCTTTTCGCGTTAGACTTGGATGCACGCAGCACATCGCGGCGGACGAGAACGTAGACCTTCGAGGCCTTCTTCGTCAGGTAGATGGCCTCCTCAACGGCCGAGTCACCACCACCGATAACAACGAGGGGCTTGTTGCGGAAGATGGGGGCGGAGCCGTCGCAGACAGCGCATGCGCTGACGCCGTTGCCCCAGTACTTGTCCTCACCAGGCAGATTCAGTCTCCGCGCCTTGGCACCAGTAGCAATAATGATGGTATCGGCAGTGTGCGTCTCCTCCTCGAGGATGTCATCGTCGCCCATGGGGTGCAGCCAGTACTTGAAAGGACGCTGGCTCAGATCGACCTTGCCGACAGTCTGCGAAACGATCTCGGTGCCGCAGGCTTCGGATTGAGCGCGCATTTGGTCCTGCGTGAGAGGGCGCCGAATCAGGCACTTGTTTTCTTCGGAAGAGGGACAGAACGGGTCCGCTTACCATCAGAGTAGAGCCCTGAATGTGCTTGAAGCCGGGGTAGTTCTCCACCTCGTCGGTGGTGGTCAATTGGCCACCAGCCGCGATGCCGAGCGCAAGGAAACCCTCATACAGGACGGCTGCGTGACTGTTAGCCGATATCTTCATGGCCGGCGGAGCGACTTACGCTTCAGGTCAGCGCGAGCGGCATAGATGGCTGCGGTGTGCCCAGCAGGGCCAGAACTGCAAAAAGACAGCAATCAGTATCCTTTCTCTAGAGCCAAGCGGCCCGAATACCGGCGCCTCGCATGCAGAAGGGAAATATTCGTACCCGATGACTAGGGATGGACGGTTAGCTCTCGCTCGCGTGCAAGCCTTGGGGCACGGGGACACGTACTGACGACCTTGGAGTGCATGGTTTTCGCGCCTTTGACTGCGTTGGAGATGGAAGAAGCGGCTGGAAGTCCAGAGGCGGCCGTTTGTCTCTGCTGCAAGGACGCGGCTGCGGCGAGCGGAACAGAGAGAGAGGCGCGAAGCGGAGAAGCGGTCGCTCTGCGAAAGGCTGCGGCGAACAGTTTGGCGGTTGCGAGAAGAGAGGCTATGGGGTGATGGGAGTCTGGGTCCACCGAGGTGCGTAGAAATTCCCAAGGTCGGCGGCGAGCCGGCCAAATGACGGAATGCGGGCGGTGGGGCGGGGCGGAGGATGGGTGAAGCGAAGCACAGCGAAGTCGGTCGACGGGCGTAAGGTGCAGCAGGGCGAAGCCAAGTGTATTTATCGTCGACGGCAGTGGAGTCGAAGGCTCTGATTTCTAAGTCGTGGTACTCGAAGCTTCATGGCGCAATCGGCCGGCAAAGGGCCCTTGGGGGCTGACTCGCCGTGCGAAAGCCGGCGCCGGTGCTTCTCCAAAACTCGACTGCTTACTAGATGCCTCGGATCCAGAACTCAACGTCACTGCCCGTGCCCCTGTTCAGTCTTAGATAACCCGTTCCAGCCTCCCTTATCACGATAATCACTCGTCACCACCCCCTCCACGCTTGCGCAGATTCGCGATCCCATACAACAACTCGCCCAGACCGGCACTGTTGCTTGTCTCCGCCGTGTCCAGCTGATTCGCCCGCCCCAGCTGTTCCTTCCCCGACATCGCAGTGTCGATGATCGCGCTGTCCGCCCACAGCAGCCGCGCCGCCTCCTCTGCTTGCTGTAGGCCCCCGAGTTGTTAGCTGCATCCTCACTCCCGGCTATGCGAACTGTGGCCTTACCTGCTCAGAGCGCTTGTCGGTCGTTGACCCTGGCACGTGAATGTTGTCTACGGAAATGATCACCCCATCCGAAGCCGCCGCCACGTCCAAGACATTGCCAGAGATGGGCATGGCCCTCGCCTGAACCGACTCGGCGCCTTGCAGCGCTTCCACATTGATGGAAATCAGCGCCGGCACGCCCTCCAGTGCCACTAAGATTGCCATCTGTTTCGGTTAGCAACCATTCGTGAATTGCAAGGACGCCGTCCTACCTTTTCCTTCGCCGTCTGCGGGATGCCCCAGAGGCCGGACACTGTAATGTTGAGCCCACGCCTTTTCTCGCCGGCGAATTCCCCTGCGTCGGGAACAGACGACAAGATGTCTCGAAGTGAGATCTTTCTTAGCAGATGGCCTTTCAGCCAGTCCCAGACGAACAGATGATCATCGCCGCCACCAGACACAAGAACATGTGGCGTTGCTAAACACATCTTGCTAATGAACTCTTTGTGGCCAAGGCAGAAGCCTTCGATGATGTGGCTCTGGGGTTGGCCTCGAGAAATTCGAATGTGTTCATCGCGGTCCGCAGTCAAGATGTAGCTGCGAGACCCCGACACGGAGGCGTTCGATTCGGCCTTCAAGTCCTCGGCATCCAGAGTGACAAACAGCAGATCTGTCAGCATCGACACATGGCCAAGAAGTAGCTCGTGCTTGAATCGCAGGGGCTCCTTGGATTTCGCCTGAGTGTCCTGCTGCTTCAGCTGTGCTTCCAGAGCCTTCCGGTTCCTGGCTGTGTGCACGGTCAAATTAGTGGCCGACGGAACAAAGGCCTTCGGCGTCTGCTCCGCTTTGGCGGCGAAAGCTTGCTCGTCCTCCACAGTGTGCTGGAGCGGCAGGGCGTAGACGTCTCCGAACTTATCCGCACAGAGGATCGTCTGGTCATCTTGATTTATGGCAATCGCGCATGGCCGCTTTGGCATGGACCTGCAGGCTGAGTTCAATAAAGGGAGTGCGAACCGGATGAAGTGACGTTCTACCTTTCACTCAGCTGCTTCAATGCCCCGCTTGGATCCAGTGAAAAGACGCGCACACACTTATCCTCGCCGGTTACGGCGACAATGTACTGACCGTCTCTAGAAGCCACAAGCTTGATAATCCTTGGGCGCTGAGCCGAGTCATCTAAGACTTTTCTTTTCTTTTCAGGCGGCCCCTCTGGTGTGTCTGGGTGGCTGTTGTCCGGCTGGCGCAAAATTAGCCGATGCTTATGGATGAAGATGGAAGCTGCAGGCTTTTAACATGGAAAGTCGGCTCGAAAGATGCTTGGAATCACACTTACGGGAGCATTACTGGGCGCCGCAGCAGACCATATGCTTCGGATTTCGCCGGCAGTGAGGTCGATGCTGAGCAAATTATGAGCGCTCGCGGCCAGCAGTAGCTTGACCTCCTGCGAGCCCACGCGCTCGAGAGCGACAAGGCATTGGAAAGGGTGCTTCATAGCGGCAGCGAGATCGAGTTTGGGTGGTGAGTCTGGGTCTTGGCGCTGCCAAAAAATGGGCGATCGGCGCTAGCGCACAAGCGAGGCCACAGGACATCATTTCAACTTTCTTGCGCCAGTGCTGCAACTCCAACAACAACGTTCCGACGACGAACGCCGCCTACCCACCGAACAGACGCTTTTGACTTCGCCTGAAATATCCTATACCTCACCGAAGCTATGGGGGGCAAGTCTCAGAACAAGGCCGCTTACTTCGATAAGCTCAAGGCCCTTCTCGAGGAGTACAAGTCTATCTTCATTGTCGGCGTTGACAAGTGCGTCTCCCACCTCCGCTCTGGTCTTCTACATCTAATGCGCCTCCAGTGTCTCCTCCCAGCAGATGCACGAGATCCGTGCTGCTCTCCGCGGCGTTGCCGTCGTCCTGATGGGCAAGAACACCATGGTCCGCCGTGCTCTTAGGGGCTTCATCGCCGAGAACCCCGAGTACGAGCGTCTCCTGCCCCACGTCAAGGGCAACGTTGGTTTCGTACGTGGTTCAATTGCTGTGAATATCGGGCAATGGCAGTAATGGCTGACAGACGATAGATCTTCACCAACGGTGACCTGAAGGACATCCGTAACCAGATTCTCAGCAACCGTGTCGCTGCTCCTGCCCGTGCCGGTGCCGTCGCCCCGGCTGATGTCTTCGTCCCGGCCGGAAACACTGGTATGGAACCCGGTAAGACCTCTTTCTTCCAGGCCCTCGGTGTTCCTACCAAGATTGCCCGTGGTACCATCGAAATTACCTCGGACCTGAAGCTCGTTGAGGCTGGTAGCAAGGTCGGTGCCTCCGAGGCTACCCTGCTGAACATGCTCAACATCTCCCCTTTCACCTACGGAATGGTTGTCGCCCAGATCTACGACAACGGCCAGACCTTCGACTCCTCTGTCCTTGACATCGAGGAATCGCAGCTCCTCGCCACCTTCTCCTCGACCATCAACACCATTGCCTCGATCTCTCTGGCCCTCAACTACCCCACCCTTCCTTCGGTCATGCACTCTGTTGTCAACGCCTACAAGAAGGTCCTGTCCGTTGCCATCGAGACCGACTACTCTTGGGAGGCCATCGAGGAGCTCAAGGACCGCATTGCCAACCCCGACAAGTACGCTTCGGCTGCTCCTGCCGCCGGCGCTGCTGGAGGCGCTGCCGCCCCTGCCGCCGCGGCTGAGGAGAAGAAGGAGGAGCCCGAGGAGTCCGAGGACGAGGACATGGGCTTCGGTCTGTTCGACTAAGTTATTCAAACGTAGCGAACAAACGCTTCATATCAAAATGGCGAAATGTCGGATCTTGCGAAGAATGCTCGCCTTGGTGAGGTGATCGTTCAAATAGCGAACTAAAATGGAGACATTGGACAATGAAACACTTTAGGCGACGTGATGCTGAAAATGCTCATTAGCCTTTTGTGTCTTTCAGTACAAGGTAAGCACGATTTCCTTCTAAACCACCTGCTTGGATGATTATAAATTTTTAACCCTGATCACCATGACGATCAAAAACGCAACAACCAAACACTCTAATTTTTTAATGACACCATCACTCAAAATTTGTCACTATGTCGCATCTTTCTTAGAACTTCAGCTGACAGAAAAATCCGCAGATTCGATAGACACACCATGTGCCAAAGTGATCACCCAGAATCTTGATTGTGCTCAAGAGTCCAAAATTCCAGCACAACTTCCCGTGAATGTCTCCTCTTGACTCCTAGCTATGCAAGCCCAAGCCCGCCTACCGATTTTACAAAGTCGGATCCTATCAAATTCGTAAATGTATTGACAACAAATAAAGAATATCATACCCAAGTCTCTTAGCTTCTAGTCTTTCTGTTTGACTTGATGTATTCGATGAGCGATTGTCGTTTAATCACGATGCTACGAGTTCCTGCACCCTATCTAGATCTATCCTCACCCAGTACACTTGCCAGTCCTGATCAATACCACCCAAACTCTTGCAAACGCCATTGCTCTCCTTATTTTCCAACGCCACATCCGCATGCGCCAACCCATTTAAATCTTCTCCAAACGCAGCCCATCCCTCCCGGAAGATCTTCCGGCCCATTGCCTTTGCCAATCCCTTACCTCTATATTCCGGCTCAACATGTAACGAAGACAAACTCCCGTCGACGGCTAAAAATGCCCACGCCACTGGCTTTTTGTTCCCCTCCGTAGTAGCAAAAACCGCCACAGATGGTAACGTCCTCAACGTGCGATTCGTCCTCGGAATCGCCGTCCTGCTCCTCACGACGGCCAAATCCTCCTCCCTCAATTGACCCCAGCTCAGCCCTTCCCACCTGCCCTCCCCCATAACCTTCTCCTGACCCTCATGCAAACTTTCTCGCGTATGAAAAACGTATTTCTTGTATGCGAACCCGCTGCCCACCCCATCCCGGTCCAACATGCCCAATCCCCGTACCCACGCCACGCCCGCCGCGTGCATTGTGCCCACCTTGAGCATCGATGGCGTGTTCAGATTCTCGAGGTACTTGGCGGCGGAGGTGCTGGTGTGTGCGTGGTACTTGGCGGCCGTCTCGTGCGCGTCGGTCGCGGTGACGGCGGCCCAGATGTCGGCTTCTTCGGCAGGGGTGAGAGGCGGGTAGGGGACCGCAGACGGCGTGCTGACATTGGTGTTGTTGGCGATGTGTGAGAGGACGGAGAGGAGGTGGCGGGCGCAGGTGCAGGAGGGGCACTTGTTCGTGTGCGATGGATGGTCCCAAGAGACGTAGACCCAGCTTTCGGTTTCCGGGCGTCGGGAACGGTCGATGTAGATTGCTGCGAAGCATTGTTCTTGCTCTTCTGGTTCCTGCCCTTCGTTGGTGGGAACGGTGGTAGAGGAGGGAGAATAATCGTACGCGGGGACGGTGGCGAGGATGCGGGTGTGTTGGCTACGGTCCCCGAATTGAACGCGCCGGTAAAGCGGCAGCGCGTAGGGCAGGTTGTGATGCAGGTATGGAAGCAGTGTTTTCTCTGGGCTCTCCGTATGGTCGTGGACCCAGAGGAGAGAGTTACCCAGGCTGGCGTTGTTTGCTTCGGCGATTGGACCGACCATGATTTTTCCTTGCTCTTGCTTTGGAATGGAGCTCGTCGCTCTGCTATTTATTCTTTCTGGAATGATGTAATCTCAACGAAGTGGTGACGGTGAGTCAAAACCCGACAGCGAAAAGGAGGACGAGGAAAACTAACGCTAGAGATTTTATACGTAATTCTACTTGTCATGTGCGCCACCGGCTTGCTGCAGGCATGTCGTTTGACTGACGCAGAAACGGACCGGAGGCCTGCGATACCAACGGTACCGACCTTCCTACTTGAGAGGCGCTCAGCATGGAAGTTGTTCTAAAACATTGGTTTTCGGTGGTGGAGGGAAGGTGACTCAATCCTACGGATTGCACGCAAAGTGGGGGTGGACCCAGAAGAGCATCCTTAACAACCCCTGTTGACTGTAAGGGAAAGTTGTCAGAGGCATTTCAAGCAAGTCACTCCAGAAACGTCGCTGTAAACAGAAGCAGTGCACATGAACGCCGATATGCTTTCATTTGAACTACCGCAGAACGCCACGGAAAGCCGGGTGGAAGCGAGGTGCGACTACCCAAGCCCTCTCGGAAATGAACCCCCCGGAAAAGTCCCCCATCCTGTCTACCTGGTTGAGTCTGCCAAGAGAATAAAACAGAAAGACACGCGAAAGAAGAATGCAGAAAAGGACATGGGTCGCTCGATCTACTACAACAACAACCACAACACCAGGCAGACTCCGTTTCCCTAAGGGGAGAAGAAATAAGGAAAAGCCATCATGAATTAAGGAAATGCAGAATGCTCCCTGGAGACATCAGTCCAGACGGCTTGCGGTTGACCGTGCCAGGCTCGAGAAAGCCTCGATAGAGCCCCGCACTTCCCAACTAATCAGCTTTTTGCGCCCCGCAACCGTCCACATGCTTTCTTTGAAACCTTTCCTCATCACCATATGCAACTGATATCATTGTGGTTCGTTGATCATTCGTAGCCTTATAAACCCGGATTTTTCGTCTTCGAATCGTGTCGTCGATTACTGAGATGCGCACTGGACGCGCTCAGCGCCGGGGTGCATGTCGTCGTCATCATCGTCCATCGAGGCAGCGCCGCGTGCCCTGGCGTTTTCTCTAGTTGGGTCGATGTTCTCGAGCGGAAAGTCCTCAACCATTGCGTCGGCCGGAGGCTGAGCCGTCTCAACCTTGCGAGGACCCAAGATGCGCTCAAGTGCAGCCTTGTCTTCCTCGGAGAGCACGTCTTCCTCCGGGCCAATCTTCTCCGGGAACTTGACATCAAACTGAATGTAGAGGTTGCCGAAGTCGTGATGTCTGTATGAGGGCATACCCTGACCGCGGATAACCTTGACGGCACCTGTTGCATTGTCAGAATTGTCGTGCGCGTGGTGCTGGGGGTTGCGAGGCGTCTTACCAGGTGCGATTACCTCGCCAGGTGTAATCTCGACGGACAACCATCTTTCGTCGAGATGCTCGATGTGAAGCACGCCGCCGGCAAGCGCGGTGACGAGGTCAATCTCGGCTTGGTAGAAGAGGTCGTCCTCCTTCCTCTGGAAGCGGGGGTGGGGCTTCTGCTCAATCTCGAAGACAACATCGCCAGGCTCGCAGTCGGGAAGCTGGTCACCCTCACCACGGAATTCGATCCTGGTGCCGCTCTTGACACCCCTGTCGACGTGGACGTGGAGGACCTTACGCTCGATGACGGTCTTCTTGCCGTTGCACTGCTTGCAGCGGTCCTTGTCGCGGATGATCTCTCCTTCTCCCTGGCAGTCAGGGCAGACGGTCTGGAAACGCTGGATCATGGGACCCATCTGACGCATCATCATCTTCATACCACGGCCATCGCAGCCTGTGCACTTCTTGACGGCACCTTCCTTGCCTCCACGGCCATCGCACTTGGGGCAGATGACAGATTTCTGCAGCGCGAGCTTCGAAACCTTGCCGCGGTAGATGTCCTCGAGTGAGACCTTGTGGACGTGAGAGATAGTGCGAGCCTTCTTGGGGCCAGACTCTCTCATGCCGCCACCGAACATGCCGCCAAAGCCGCCGCCGCCGCCGAAGAACTGTGCGAAGAGGTCTTCCGCGGCCATGCCGCCACCAGCACCACCGCCATTCTCCAGGCCCTCCTCGCCAAACTGGTCGTAGAGTTGACGCTTCTGCGAGTCTTGGAGAACCTCGTATGCATGCGACAGCTCCTTGAACTTCTCGGCGGCGTCGGGGTTGTGTGCGTTCTTGTCTGGTACGGGGTCAGAAAGCCGAGGTCGCGAGCGGAGAGAATAGTGGGCGTAAAAACCTACCAGGGTGATACTTCAGGGCGCCCTTCTTGTAGGCAGACTTGAGCTGGGCCTCGGTGGCGTCTGGCGACACCCCGAGGATGTCGTAGAACTTCGTTTCTCTCACCATGGTGGCTGTGAAAGCGGAGGTTGTCGAATCGCGTGGGTTTGAGGGATTCAGCCGGGTCGCTCGTGCAAGTTTGACAGAAGGTGTCTGTTCGCAAGGATCGTCAAAAGGAAGCGCGCAAAACTCTGTCGGTGGGCTAGTGAGCTTTTCGTCCTTTATAGGCAGCAGTGCGTGGATGTGAGGCTGGTGTCGGAAGGTGGACGCGGTCCAAAGTGGCACGGCGCGCAAGATTTAAGTCCGTACCACGGAAGCCGCAGGCGCAAGGCTGTGGGGGGCGTGGGTAAGCAGGCGGTGGAGGAGCAGCACGAACGTACCTCAGCGACAGCAGCGCGTAGCAGGTATTGGAGCGGGCTCCGGGCGTAAGAGCGAAAAGCAGGGACGGCGAGTAGAGGGACGGAGACGCAGTCGCGGCGACTTCTAAATTTCACGGGCAAGGGTCGTTGGGTACGCGGGCGAAGCCTAGATAATTCCACGCCTTCCACCTAGTTCGCTGGAGTTCCATCGAACGCTGCCCGCATACGGCAGGCGGTCAGCATCCTGCCGAGCCGCATCTGCCCAGATCCGCCCAACCGCCCTCGCAAATAATGCAGGGCACGCAAGCAGCGCCAGACAGCAAGCTTCAGCCTGGCACCTGGGTCGTCCGCCCCGCCTGTGCACATTCTTCAGCCCTGTCGCCACCGCTGCTGCAAATCCCCGGCCCAAACTTCCACCGGGTCGAACGCCGTCGCGCTGCGCGGCCGAAGGCCCGACGTTATCATGATTGGCCGCTGTCATATGTACTATGTAACGCGTCTGGACACATCTACAGATTTTTATTCGCTGCCGCTGCCTTTTCACCTGCCGTCTTTTTTCAGCCTCGTCGTCCATCTCGCATCTGCGACATTTTCCATCTTCGTCTAGCTTCCTCTTACCTGCGTCATGTCTGACAGTGATCCCGGCTTTGTCGCCGCCCTTGAAGAGGCCAAGAAGGGCTATGGAGAAGGCGGCATTCCAAGTATGAGCCTCGCGCGGCTGGCTGCTACTTTACATTATTAATCGGTGCTTAGTCGGCGCTTGCATCGTGTCCAAGGACGGCAAGATCCTGGGCCGCGGCCACAACATGAGGATTCAAAAGGGCAGCGCCACGCTTCACGTAAGTCATGGGGTGGCTGGAGCCAACCTGTCGATAATTAGGAGGAGTAACAAGGATGCAGGGTGAGATCTCGGCGCTCGAGAATGCAGGCAGACTTCCAGCCTCAGCCTACGAGGGTTCAACCATGTACACAACTCTTTCGCCTTGCGACATGTGCACTGGAGCCTGCATCCTGTACAAAGTGAAGCGCGTTGTGTTGGGCGAAAACAACACCTTTCTCGGTGGCGAAGACTACCTCAGATCGAAGGGTATTGAGGTCATCAACGTCAAGAGTGCCGAGTGCGAGGCTTTGATGAAGAAGTTTATCGCCGAGAGACCGGGTGATTGGTAAGGACGTGCTACAAGGGGATTGGGGGCTTTCAGACCTTTTACTGATGCAAACTAAACAGGAACGAAGATATTGGGGAACAGTAAGAGCTGGAACCAAGCCAAGCCAAGCCTGACTGCCACATGAGCAATTGACACTGCGGTAGTGCAAACAAGGAACAACCGCGATGGCCTGAAATTACACTTCCATAACCTGTGTCTCGCTAAGAACGCTCTCTTCTCACCTAGGCAGTCGAAGCAAACCTCCGAACGTAGATGTGAGCTTCAGGACTGTACAAATCCGTCCAGATAGAAATCAACTACCCCCATAAGTGAGATGCAATATTCCTTCCTGGCGGGGCGATTTGGGAACGGCGCTATAGAATCGAGCAGCGAGATGGATGAAGAGCTCCACGACGTCCCGAGCCAGTAGTAATGCCCTCAGCGGAGCGTGCGAGTGAAGTAACCGTGCAAAAGCGGTGTAACAGGTCGTAGTTGCTGGCTTCCTCAGAACGCGTATGTGTGCCGGGGGAGTGAATATGCTGCTGGTCAAGGTTCTCGGTTGAGTCGATGACAGCTGTGAATGCGCGACAAGTCAATCTCACCCGTCATCATTCCTTTCCATTCATCCTTCAAGAAGGCGGAGCGCACTTTCGAATGCTTGGACAACTTTCGTGTCTACTTCATCGTCAGCATCGTCTCAGAGGCGCGTTGGAGACACTCACAGTGCTCCCTCTTCTTCTCCAGATCGTTCTCCGAGTTCTGGACGTGAGCCATGCGCGTCCGCAGTCTACGTGGTATTAGCTCATCAGGCTATCTCCAAAACTATGCTACGAGACACTGACCGGATGAAGCCCCGGTCGGTTTCGTGACGTGGAGTAGTACCAGCCCAGAGGTCAAAGAACTTGGGAAGTCAGCCATGGGCGGTGTCATAGAGAGGAAGGCCAAATTACTGTCATCAGTCGCTGAAAGTCGTCGTACAGCTGCTGATCTTCTTTGTTCCTCTCACCTATCGCCTCGTGGTATTTCTTCTCCAGCTCTTCCCAGTCAAAGTGTTTTAGAGGTTGCTCTGGATCAAGCTCATCGTCATCAATTGGGACTCGTGTTTCGTGCTGTTCTTCTGCGCGATCGCCATTTTTGCGTGAAGAGGGTGATGTCACTTTGTTAGAGTCCTCTTCCGTATCATCAGAACTGGAGTGGGTGGAAGAGATTTCCACAGGTGAGGCGTGTTGAGCACCCTGCTGTCCTGCCACCATCTCTGAATGAGAGCGTTTCCGCGGCGGGCTTGGCTCGCTCTTCGTAACGCTACCGGATTGGTCCTCAGGCAGTGGCGATGATAGTGGGGCACTCATAGCGGGACATTTACCGCTATTTGAGGTAGGTAGTGGCAGGTACGTTTGTGATCGCGGTTTGCGGCGCTGGTCACAGAGCGTGCGCACAAGGTGTGGCTGGTGAGTTGTGGACGGAACGTGCGCGAGGCGCGTCCGTGTGCGGGCGGTTTTCGCGCCAAGGCGGCGGCTGCAGGGGTCTGCCCGATGCCTGCGTCACAAGCCACCACAGCGCGCCTTCTACTTCTACCTGCGGCCGCTCATACTGACTGCATCTGTCTCGCACTTCCAGAGTGCACGCACGCTTTCCCGGCCAGCCAGCGCAGCGAACGTCAGCGCAGACAGCAGCGAACGGTCTATGGATAAGTAGCCGCTTGATCGCCGTCATCCAGCAGAGCTCACAATGTACCACGGCCCACGCCCTCCGACTTTCGTAATTACTGAGACGTGCTCGGTGCCTTGAATATTGTCTGCCCGACCTTCACTTCCCACCAACCGAAATACTCTCGCCTCAACAATATGGACTGCGACATCTGCGGCAACGAGCTGACCGCGAGGGCCCGCGTCCACTGCCCGACATGCGCCCGTGCCGCGCTCTACCCGTACCGGATCGAACAAGCGGCGACGCTCTTGGAGAGAGAGAAATTTGCCCAGCATGTGGAGGCTGTAGTCAACGGCACCGAAGACCGGGCCGGACAGGCCGTGTCGCTTGGCGAGACTCTGGTCGATACTCACGAAAGTTCCAAGAGAGTGGCTGTCGAACGGGACCATGCAGCGAAGGAGGAGCACCGAGAGCGCATGCGTCTAATCACAGAGCAGACTGACCTCCTCAAGCGCCAGATTGAAGAAACGCGGCGTGAAATCGCCGCCCGCAAGGCTGCCATAGCCCAGCGCCATTCAGATCTCGAGTCTGCCTCCTATAACGTTGACAAGCGTCGTGCCAAGGACCTGGGCGTGGTCAAAGAGGTCATCGGAACGGTCAAGCATGCCGACGATATAGGACAGCGTGAGGACATCCGTAGCAAGGTGTGGCACTGCAAACATGCCGCCGACGTGGCTGGTCTGAAGCAGCGGAGACGCCGTTCCAAAGACGGCCAGACGAAGCTGGAATACTACATTGGGGGTGTGCGGATATATGATCTGCGCAACCTGAACTGTACGTGCCCATTATACCCCAGGCCAAGAGCAAAATTAACACCGATAAAGCTGCTTCCCCAGCTCAGGTCACCACGTCCCTTACGCTCCTGGCTGGCCTCGTCGTTCGGGTCGCCAACTACCTTGCTGTCCGACTTCCGGCTGAAATTACTCTGCCGCACAAAGATTACCCTCTCCCGACGATCTTCTCCCCTTCCTCCTCGTACACGCATAAGGACGTGCCATTTCCGGGGACTACCCCGATCTCCTCTTCAAGCAATAGTCCCACCGCGTCTCGTACTTTCGAGAACCAGAAGCCTCGTCCGCGCCCGAGACCTCTCTACATTGACCGCAAATTACCCACGCTAGCAAACGATGATCCGACGACGTACGCCCTGTTCGTTGAGGGCGTTACGTTCCTATCTTGGGATATTGCATGGCTCTGTCGGTCGCAGGGCCAAGTCAACGCGTTTTGCGAGTGGGAGGAGATTTGCCCGATGGGGAAGAACATGTACAAGCTCCTGGTCGACGACGCTCAGGCCACGCTGAATGCACTAGAGCAGGAGGCGGCGCGCAAAGCCGAAGCCAAGAGCGGTGTCTCGGCTCGCTCATCGAGTGTGCCGGACGTGGTCATGGGTTATTTCTCGCACGGCATGTCGAAGGGCTTTCTCGGCAGTGCGGAGGGCATGAACTACATGAAGGGGTGGAGGTTCCAGACGGCCATGAAGGTTGTCGACCGGGTGAAGAGCTACCTCCAAGCGGAAATGCAGGGAGCCGAATGGGAGGTGCTTGATGAGAAAGAGTGGGAGATGGACGAGGAGAGTCCTCAGGGATTGGGTGAGATTGACAAGGTGTCTAGCGGTACGAGGCTCGTGGCTATGGGCACCGACGAAGGGCAGAGCAAGACGCGGGGATGGACCAAGCTGAAGAGCAGGAGCGACGAAGCCAAGTAGGATAAGGCGGATCACGATCAGCAATCAGCCATGGCAATCGTGCGGAGTCTGTCCATGATCTCTCCAAGGCGGCCAACGGTCGAAACACTGGCCTGTCGATGGTGGTAGGGCAGGACGATAAGGGCGATAGGTGGTAGCAGCGGAGGGGTGCAATGTAAAGGCTTGGATGGCAAAGCAGGCGTGGCTGCATGAAGTGCCTTGTGGCTTGATTATTGACTGCTGCGCCTGGCCTGGCAATGCAGCCCCTCGGTGCTCGGCTCAAGCCCGTATTGCTAGCGACGGACAAAGCGCGCATTTCACGAACACGACGCGGCAGCGGTGGACGGGACTCGGGCTGCGGTGATATTCTGGAAGACGGTTGCCGGGCTTCTGGCGCGCGGTGTGGCCGAGGGGTCAAGCTCGCAGCACGGAGCCGCCGGCGGTGACGTACAGAACCCTGCGTCGAAACACCCTGAGCATGCTGCCGTCAGCCCTATCGAGACAAGGCGCCGACATGGTCACCCGCCGCAACGAACAAGCATCGCAAATCCGGACGCGCGCGCGCAGCGGCCGCACGAGGGAGACACGAGAAACACTCCTCATCTCTGGCCCCCCAGCAGCGTCCCCCCAATGCGCTGGCGAAGCGGCGTCGATCGTCATAGGGCCAGTCCGCACGGGGACTGGTCGCAGCGCCGGTGTGGAGCGGCGACAAGTGGAACAATACTGGAGCGCTTGGCCCATGGTTTTGCTTGGCATCCAAGGATACGACCACCTCATTTCGCGGTGCTGATCGGGAGCGCGAGCAGTGCAATGCAGCGCGCGCAGGCGGCTAGCCGGGTGAGGGCGGAGCGCCAGGAACGAGGAAAGTCGCGGCCGCTAGCTCCCCCGCGCCAGCAGCCGTCAGGACAAGACTTGGACGGCGCCGCTGGCTGGGGGAGCCCTGCGGTGGGCGCCGGTTGCCCGCACTGGGGCCAGCTTAGCGGCGGCCAGTGCGCCAGGGGAGATTGCAGCCTTCGGCACCACCATGGCTGAAAATAGCCAGGCTCCGGATCCCCAGAACGCACCACGCCCGCTTGGGCGGGCCATGGCCTCTCAATTGCCTCATGCAGTCGGCTGCGCCATCGTGCGATCGCCCAGGCACAATCTCAACGCCGCCCCTGGCCGCCGGCTCCGTCCATCAAAAGGCGGGCTGCCCACCGTTCATCCCAATCCTCACCACGGCATTTCGCTCTCACGACAGTGCAAGGCATTTGCCCCAGTCGCTCTTTTCCTCTGCTCGTTACTTCCGCTTCACTCTTTCAGCGGTCCGCTCCCTCTAATCTTTAATCTTTCTTGTTGCATACACTAGTAATCAACATGAAGTCTGCTCTTCTCGCCGTGGCTGCCACGGCCCTGCTCGGCAACGCCGCCGCTGCCGGTGGTGTCCACGACCGCCACCAGGGCTTCCACAACCGCCGCAACGCCCTCGAGCTCCGCAACGAGGATAACGAGGTCTGCGGCTGCACCACCTACGTGACCACCATCACTGGTCCGGCCACCAGTGAGTCCAAACCCACCAACACTTCACTGCCCTTCTAACATATCCCTCCAGTCCAGCCCACTCCCGAGACCTCCGTCCCCGTTGCTTCTCCCTCGAGCCCGGCTGGTGTTCCCTCGGCTCCCGCTGGCTCTCCTTCGAGCCCGGCTGGCGTGCCCTCGGCCCCGGCTGGTGTGCCCTCGGCCCCGGCTGGCACTCCTTCGGCTCCCGCTGGCTCTCCCTCCAGCCCGGCCGGTGTGCCCTCCAGCACCAACGTTGCTGGTGTTCCCGGCAGCACTCCCGTCCCCAGCCAGCCTGCTACGCCTGACGTTCCGGCTCCCACGCCTGTCGTCTCTACGTACGCCACCCCTGGCACGTACACCATCCCGGCTACGACCATCACCGTCCACGACACCACCACTGTCTGCGGTGCCACCACCACTAGCCTGACCCCTGGTGTCAACACCTACGGTGGTGTGACCACTTCGGTCGTCACCGCGACCACCATCACCTGCCCGTACGCCACCGTCGAGACCGCCGAGTCCACGACCACCAGCGTCATCAGGACCACCACCTACACTTGCCCGGCTGGTGGCGAGTACACCATTGTCCCTCCCTACACCACCAGCGTTCCGGAGGGCACCGTGACCCACTTCCCCACCCCCGCCACCTACACGCCTGGCACCTACACGGCTCCTGAGCAGACCGTCACCATCACCAAGACCAACGATGTCTACGTCTGCCCCGCTGCCACTCCTCTCGGCGGTGCTCCCAGCGGCAGCTCCCCTGCCACTGCTACCCCCACCAGCAGCGTTGACGGCGTTGTTGGCAGCCCCTCCAGCACCCCGGCCCCGGCCTCCAGCACTCCCGCTGGCGCTGTTGGCACCCCGGCTGCTTCCACCCCGGCTGCTTCTTCCACCCCGTCCACGGGCGCTGGCGGCTTCACCCACAACGGCAACCAGTGGGCCATGACCTACACCCCCTACAGCTCTGACGGCAGCTGCCGCGACGCTTCCGGCGTGCTTGAGGACCTGAAGGACATCAAGAGCAAGGGTTTCACCACCGTCCGTCTCTACGCCACCGACTGCGACGGCCTCAAGACCGTTGGTGATGCTTGCGAGGAGGTTGGTCTGCGCATGATCATTGGTATCTTCGTCAAGGAGACTGGCCTCAGCGGCTCCGACGTCTCCGAGCAGGTCACCGACATCATCGAGTGGGGCAAGTCTGGCAAGTGGTCCCTTGTTGACCTCGTTGTCGTTGGTAACGAGGCTGTCTTCAACGGCTACTGCACTGCCTCCGAGCTCGCCAGCTTCATCACCAGCTTCAAGTCCAAGGTCACCGGCGCCGGCCTGTCCCTCACCAAGATCACCACCACTGAGACCCTCAACATCCTCCAGGGCACTGACTTCTCTGCTCTGTGCGATGTCATCGATGTCATTGGTGTCAACGTCCAGCCCTACTTCAACTCCGAGTGCACTGCCGACAAGGCCGGTGACTTCGTCGTCTCTCAGATGGAGCTCGCCAAGAAGGCTTGCCCCAACGTTGCTGATGTCCTGAACCTCGAGTCCGGCTGGCCCCACCAAGGTGGCGCCAACGGTGCCGCTTCCGCCTCGGGCGACGAGCAGGCCACCGCCATCAAGTCCATCATCGAGAAGGCCGGTACCAACTCCGTCATCTTCTCGTACGGTGACGACGCCTGGAAGAGCAGCGGCGAGTTCGGCGTCGAGCAGTACTTCGGCTGCGCCAGCCAGTTCGAGCTCATCTCCGGCACCCTCAAGATCGGCGGTCTGTCCCTGTCCGTCGACATCGGCTCGGACGGCATTGACGTCGACCTTGACCTCAACCTCTAAACGGGTTGTTGATCTCTGTCTAGTCTGAAGGAATTCTCCTTGTTGTCTTATAGTTCTCTTGATATCAAATTCTCCTTTATCATGATGGAGCGTCTTCGTGTGCCTTACTAGTGTTGTGTAACAAGGATTGGAGAAAGAGCTGTTTTGAAATAGTAGTGTTGATTGTTGAAATATAGGTGGTTGTTAATCATCTTATCGTTGTGGTGCGCTGAGTGAAAAGAATATGTCCGTGTGGTTCACTTGCCTTTCTGGTGTATAATATTTACTGCATTGCATACTGCCTTAGAGGAAGAACAAAACGAAAAGATAGCTGTTTACTCGTTCCTATATTGTTCTCAGTGCATGACTTGCATGACGCTGAAAAGAGGGAATTCCGCGTGCATCAATGTTTCATCCTCATCTGCTTGCAAACACTTCCCCCATTTCTCCCTCCACCCGTCCCCTCTGCATGAAAAACGGAACCAAGAAGGCATAAGCGCACCGGCACTATCAGGGACCGCGACCTCGCTCCCTCCGCGGCGCCCCCTCCTCTCCCTTCGCTCCTAAGTTCCTCGGCGATTCGTGTACATGCACAAGAGTCAGGGTGAGCGGAAGAGCTCTAATCTCGCTTCCATTTTACAAAGTTTGTTTCGTCTTGGCTTGGCCATCTGGAACATGAGGAATTGATTGAGTCAGTGCTTTTGATCCAAGGCTACCGATGCAGCAAAGCTTCGTTTCTTGTCGCTCTCTTTCTTCCTTAGTCTTGCTATTCCTCTGTCCTTTAGTAGTCCAGGTAAGGGACGAAGGGGTTGGCGCTGAGGATAGAGGATGCAAGCTTCTAATTTTCCTTTATATGATTCTCTAAGTATCTTAGAGTATATCCGCTCATTATTTGAGGCTTTAGTGAGACTTCGTGTAGAGAGGAGGCGAAATGTGATTTTTATGTGCGGACAGCGATCTTCTGTGTAATTGTACTGAAATGGATCACCAGTCCGCCCACTACCACCTTCCTTAGCTCTAGTGCTTATTCGTGCAAGG
>RHKH01000069.1:135372-159102 GCA_009829795.1 Lasiodiplodia gonubiensis | reverse complement strand
GGAAAAAAAAAAAAAAAAAAAACACGACGTTACATTGCACTCGGCGCTGACTGCCAATGGATTCTAGATACTAGATAATTCTGTGGACATCCATTAGATGGTATGACATTTGAATCCCTACATGCATGAAGACCCTGCAATAGAATGCATGCAGGCAGCATAGATTATACGCTGTCAGGTGGCTAACTGGCAACTTACCAACTAGTAGAAAGGAGCCATGGAGCGTCCCTAAATCCGTCACTCTTTTTCGCAATTTTCAAGCTATATTTATTCTAAAGCGGGCTTAAATGTTAAATCTAGGGCCGATATTTTACCTTTTTCCTATAATAGGAGGTTAACATTGACTTTTTTTTTTTTTTGGCATCGGTCGGTACATCTATCGCCCTGCCTACCACTCCGTCGTACCTATTTGAAGCTTCATTCAGTGACGGTCGTAACAAGATAACCCGTGTTATTGCGCAAAGGTGCATGAACATCTAAGTGTGTGCGAACACTGACCGGGCATTGCATGATGGACCAATTACGCAATGCCTTCAGGCTTTGACCGGTGTACATGGGAGCGCAATCCGCTAGTATACATACAGCGTAGGGACGTGTGACACACTCGACACCCTCATCATCCGACAAGCCTTTTCTCGCGGCCAATAGCATATGGAGTTCTAAAATGCCGGTCGCTTGAAGTTATACACCGATTAGCCGACAGTTCTAAACCAATCGAAGCAAATTGAAATGGACCAACCAACAGTTCTAATATCCAACAACGGAGAAGCCTGACTTTGTATATATCCATCACCGGTTTTTTTGAACGGACAAGCTGACTCGCTAAGCTAAATCTGGGTCACGCGTGGCCTTAAGTTTATTCGTTGCCGTGAATAGCCTCACGATTGTAAAACAACGAGGCTTCCCGAGCTAGATGAGAGTTTCTTTTGTTGGCTCAGTGACCATCTTCAGTGCGACATCGGCAAAGGCTCAGAAATTGTCAAATAATTGGTAGAACTCCAGGCCGTTCATGTGCGCAATTCGATAGTTGGGCATTCAACAGCATATTTGAACCCGAGCGGTGTCGATCATACGTTGTCTCGATTTCTTTTCAGGTCAAGAAGTTGACACCCAAAGATCATTACACATCAACAACTTTTCTACTTGAAATACCAAAGTGGCAACACTTACTCCTCGCTGTGAATCACAACTGTACTGCTCAAGCACAACATACGAATATAGCTATGATGAAAAATCCTGGATCAGTTACCGACGCCGTAAGGCTGGCTTGTCCGTTTCTCAAGAGGAATCCTCACAAGCCACCAAAAGCAGCGTCATGCTACTTTCCAGGATTCAGCTCCGTAGCACGGTTAAAGTAAGGAACATACTTGCACATTGACAGCGGGGTTCAGATTATTAATATTTGTTCCAGGGAGCATATATATAGAGAGCACAGAGTGCCAAACCGCTGTAGTCGATGCTTCCGGAGATTTGAGAGCAAAGCTACGCTCCACGATCATTTGAATGAATGCATCGAGCGTCAAGAAGACCCGGAGTTCCAAATCATCACTGACGATCAAGAGGTTTCGCTGCGATCTAAGAAAAGAGCCAGAGGTCACGAGTCTGAAGAAGGCAAATGGCAACGGGTGTTTCTCGTCCTCTTTCCAGAGATCCATGAGACAAGCATACCGGACCCTTGTAAGTGGAGTTGTCAAACATATGTTGCATGTGGACCTAACAGTGCTTCAGACTGCCAATATCCACAATCGTTGCCAGAGTCACAGATTTTGTCACGTTTTCAACAGTTCAGTAGGCGCAAGCTACCCCTTCTTGTGAGCCATGAGCTTGAATCAGCTGCGCAGATTTCTACTGAAGGCCTTGATGACCGTACAAAGGCGCAGATCCTAGAAATCGTTCGCGCATCACAAGAGAGACTGTTCGCCCTGTTCGGACGGAATGGGGACCCACATTTCATCGACGAGGCAGATTCAGGGCCCTCCAGGGGTAATGCTGTACAAAGTTCGCCTTATCAGCCACCCGCTCCTATGATGACGGGTACAATGCTGACGAGCTGGGAAGGTGAAGCTGGAGACGATGCTCCATCTGCTGTCACAACTATTCCCGCCATTACCAATGACCTCCTCCAACTTGACGAGATGGCGCAGCATACTCATTATCAGCAGTGGCCCTCCCCTGGAGAAAATGGCATGATTGGATGGGCAGACCTCGAGCATAGTTCTGGGCAAGGCTGGGGCTTCTAGGGGAAGTGTTTGGATGACAATGATGTCTAGCCTTTCATATATGACCCATTTCGATGATGTATCTATAATCTGCATATCGTCTTCTGGGAGCGGACTTGACACCCCCAAAGTCGACATAATCACAAAGTCAAAGGAAAATTGTCGTAGGTAAATTGAAGGAATGTGTGAACAAAAGTATGCGTCCGGGAGGCTGTTATTATGGGGACTGTTGAAATCATTATATGAAGGGCGCTCTCCCTGTGCGTTACTAGCATGCCATGAAAGGGACGACTTTCCATACCGCTATTGAGCGCTTTCAGTCATGGCGAAAGAAGTACAATCAATGTGCTCAGAGGATGCGTGGGAATGGACACGGTCACATCACTTTCCGGACGTAGAGAGCCCATGGGTTGGTGAAGCACGAGAATTGAATTGAATTGGGCTACCGCGGCAGCGTTATGTCTCCATTTTCTCCACGCCTTGCCACAGCTGTTCGCATGTAGAGAGGAAGCCCCAAGCTCTTCTGCAGCTCCGTTCCGTAGCGATTTTGGCAGCTTCGCCGTTCGTGGTCCCACAGCCATCCTTTAGCAGAATGGTATCGAATCCTTTCAAGTTCGCGTCCTGCAGTGTTCCGAGTACACACATGTCGGTATTTACACCGGTGAACAGTAAAGTTGTAAACCCGTTCTTGACTAGGTAGTCGGTAGCATCGGTCATTGTATCGCACATGCCCGATATCCTGTTCTTGTGAAAACGTATATCCGGACGCTCGGCGTTTAAGCCATCTTGAAAGGCTTCTTCCAATCCTCCGTATAGCGTAGTATTCCATTGGTCTCGCATAAGAAGCCGTCCGCCTTGGACTACCTCGCCGCTATCTAGTTGAATTTGTCCGAGGTCGATTCCAATTCCTTTGGCTGGAGCCGGAGTACCATCGCGGTTGAATCCGAATATTCGTACCAGAGTTGGAGACGCCGTTCGTAAGTCATCTTCCGATAGACCCCAAGTAAGCCAAATGATTTGGATTTTCGCCTTGCGCGCAGCCGGAATACCAAGCCGAAGTAGAACTTGTTCTGCATTGTGACCCTCGTACGGTGGTACTATTGGCTGCGCGAGAAAGAAGTTCTGCATGTCAATAATGATGAGTGCAGTCTTGGCTGGGGTGATCGCGATGGGGGAGTTTGCTGT
The DNA here is from genome assembly GCA_009829795.1 of Lasiodiplodia gonubiensis. Taxonomy (NCBI): domain Eukaryota; kingdom Fungi; phylum Ascomycota; class Dothideomycetes; order Botryosphaeriales; family Botryosphaeriaceae; genus Lasiodiplodia; species Lasiodiplodia gonubiensis. The sequence goes on along the minus strand of RHKH01000069.1, from coordinate 155,698 downwards.
TTCCATCCTAATCCGGGGTTGAACAGGCTCCGAGTCGGGTGTCGCAGGGTGCGTGAGGTCAAACCCTTCTGTTGGGGACCACAGCCAGAAGTTGTTCTCACTTCCGATGACCTTGGGTAGTCCGTCGGGCTCCATCTCTTGGCTACCCGAGATTTCGAGGTCCTCATGATGCGGCACCGAATCGTCGTCCATGTTGGAGCATCTGCGGGGCGGCCTCGCGTCAGCCTCGCGCCAGCCTCGCGCTGGACATTATCCACAACTTACAAGAGCCCTGGTGTAACCAGTTTGCGCTTTATCACCATTGGTGCTGACTAGGGAAAAAAAGAACCCCCCGCCTCCACGGAAGGGTTTCAAGATGGCAGAAAGACAAACAACTGCCTGGGAGGGGTTGACGCGGAGTGACGGTAGATTCTTACAGCCATCTCTGCGAGTTTTATGGACTTCAATTATTCGGTTGTACTTTGTTTGAAATCGATGTGACCGAAGTACCAAAAGCAAACGATCATGGAAACCATCCAATAGGGCGACAGGTTAACACAACCGGTGGAATTAGTGCGGGGTAGATCATACTGTATGACACTAGCCTAGACGGCGAGACGCGGTCTCGTGGCTCGTGCGCCCGGTGAGCATTGATATATCGGCCGCCTATTCGCCAGCACATATCAATTAATGCTGACGCAGCTCAGCAGCAGGTTTCTGCGGCGAACGTCGATTGTCCTTCCCGGCTGGTACTTTAGTATGTGGGATAACCCGCTTCGGTCTGGGATGCAGTGATCCCTTCCTGGCGTGTCTAAAGTTTCCAATGGGGTGATGCGCTCGCTAACAGAAATCTGCGATAAGAATGGTAAATTTTCTTCGGTGGTCCACAAGATGCGACTCATCCTGGCTTTCTTGTTGGATAAAGCATCACTCTGTCAAACGCACGAGAACGGCAGTGAAATTTGTGAAAATTTTCGTCCGATTGGGTTTTCACGAAAGTAAAGGCCTGCTCCGGGCAATCCTTGCCCAGGTACTGCCGACCAATAAACCCGGCCCTCTGCGCCCCCAAATCCTCAACGTTCGCCCAAGCCTCGCTCAAAAATGACCAGAAGCACTCTAACATGAGATGATGGTGAGTATTAGTGCTCGCTCTTGATCAGTACTTACTTATTGATCACTGATAAAACACCAGTAGACCACCAGCTCCCCTCCTCAATGCGGCTGATTCTGGATGTAGAAATTCTTGCATAATCAATTGGCAGCAGCCTCGTGCCCATCGAGCGGCAGCCTTGCGCCTACTTTACACGCCGGCTAATCAGCCACGTCAAGAGCCCATCTACGAATGATTGTCTTTTTTCGAATGAGGTCGTCGTGAATGGTTAAGGATATAATGAACAACGCATGACCCACCGCCGTGGATGTCTGATGATCCGTTTCATGATGGTGTCCCCACTCATATTGGTGACCTGTATTGTGCATTGATAGGTGGGCTTTGGGGTTTCCGGGTCTAGGCTTTCTGTGAAAGCAGGCGGGTGACTACATATTATCATGCATATGCATGGCCTTCGGATTTCTTCCTCTTCGGAGGCCGTTCCCCTCTCTCTGACACAATTTCCCCGCTTCTGCTCTCTTTTATCACATTGTGCTCAGTGATGGGCTTCAGCCGAATCACAGATGAGGCTCAAAACGGGAGGGGTTCCGTGCCATAGCATAAAGCAGAGAAAATGTTCCACTTTCCAAACCTATCCTACGCTACAATCATCTGAAAATGGCTCCTTCCGTGGATGTTCTCAGCCCGGTCTCTGCCCCAGAGCCTTACTACTCGCATTCCTTGCGCGAGCAGTACCGTCTAGACGTTGTCACACCAGTCACTGAACAACAACAACCCTACGCGGACATTCAATATGAGGTCAGTCAGGGCAAGTACGAAGCGCTCGCGAAAGCTAGGAGCAGAGCTGGAGGCCTTCAGACTGAGGTTCCACTCGGATGGCCAAAGAAGCTGCATGGCCCGCTTGTATGGACTGGCAACGACATGAACGACGATCATGAGTACGTTTATCGTCTGAAGGACCAGGACAAAGTTGAGGTTGCCAAGGCCCTGGAGTATTTCAACGGTAAAACCCCACCCAAGTTGAGAATTGCATCAAGTTGTTCTAAACTCTTGAGAAGGCTTAGGACTTGATGGCGACGAAGTCAGCCGGGATAGCTTTCCCCTGCCAACACTTGGACCACGGCTCGAACAGGTCGCAGTGGATGTATATGATGGTCGAGGCTTCTTCATCGTACGGGGCCTTCAGCCGGATAGCTTCTCAGTCGAAGACCTGACCGTCGTGTACCTTGGCATGTCCAGCTACATTGCTGAGAACAGAGGAAAGCAGGATCAAAGGGGATCTATGCTGAGTAAGCCACCGACTCTGTGCAGAGTCATTGCTACAGACTTACTTTTTGATAGTGCACGTAATGAAGAGAGACTTTACGGGAGAGCGTAATCCTGACAACTTAGAGAAGGTAAGCCGCTACGTTTAGTATGGGCTGTCCAACACCGGCGACATCCCAGTCTGACATCTTGTGTAGCCATTCCACACAGACACAGTGTGTGACTGCCTCTGTCTTGTCACACGCAGCTGCTCTGCACAGGGAGGCCGAAGTATCATTGCTTCTGCGTGGACTGTGTACAACGAGATTGCTGCCACGCGCCCCGACCTGATCCATGTGCTGGCAAAGCCAGACTGGCCTTTTGACACGTAATCTATGAGTCCCAAGAGCAGACTGATACATATACTGACATCCATCTTGCCAGTTTTGGCCGAAATCCACCTTATTACAAACGTGCTCTCATGTATTTCCACAACGAAAGGCTGATCACCAACTTCTCACGCCGCCTTTTGGTCGGGCATCCTCCCAGGGATACCCGGACCGAGGGCATTCCAGGACTAACCGAGGCCCAGGCTGAGGCTCTGGATGCGGTGCACTTCATCGCCAAGAAGCACGAGTTGCGCCCAAGGATGGAGAAGGGCGACATCAGGTTTGTCAACAATATGGGGATACTCCATCGAAGAGAAGCCTTTGAGGACGAGCCAGATACGAAGCGCCATCTTATCCGCCTTTGGTTGAATAACGAGATGTTGTGCTGGAAGTTGCCAGCCCCTCTGAGACTTGCGTGGGCACGAGTCTTTGAAGACAATGAGCGTGGAACTCACTGGGACATTGAGCCTCCCAGAAAGGACGGAGTTCTGCTGAGGGTTGCAGGATCCTGCGATTAAATGAGACTGCCCCATATCCCCGGCGCGTACATGATCAGACTCACAGCGAAGTAGTATTTCTTGCCGCTATATTCTGTCTCTACGGAAAAGCCGAAATTGTTACATACTCTTGATTGAGGCACCAATGAATGACTCTTCTCCTAAGCAGTGGATCCCGGCTTCCAAGCATCGTCGTACATCTGTGAGACCCAATAGAAATCACTACCAAAGGCCTCTTCCTCTCGAGCTCTCCTTACGACTGTGGCTGTTCAATCACATTAGAAAGATTCCTTTCTACAGATCTTGGCACTTACCCTTCTCTTGAATCGTGGCAGCCGTCTTTCTCACAAACTCCACCTGGCTGGGAGTAAGCTCGGCAGCGTTGGCCAGCTTTGGAACTTCAGATGACGCGGATGCAAGGGAAAACGGACAGTGGCCCTTATTGACATAGTGGAAGTGGGCAAGGATTATCTGGGCACCCTTGTGGTGTGCTCTGATTGCAGAAGGAATTGCGAAACGAGTCTGATCCCCGCGAAATTAGCATCAGATAGTATGAATCATACAGCAATGAACGGATGATACCTTCATGCTCATTTGTCGAGCAAATTCTTCATTGCGCCTCGTTATCATAGAGCAGTTGTGAAGCAAAACAAATACGGTCAGGTAGATCGTAAACCAGTATTTGGTTTTGTTGCGTAGCACGAGCTCCTGAAGCTTATCCAATACCTTTTTCCGGTACGGTCGTAGGAACATGGTGTACATAATACACTCCATCTGCGCAATGATGATCGGTGGCATGGGAACGTGCGTGAACCACGGGCTCGAATGATCAGTGATTTGTGGAACTCCAAGCTGATCAGGCCCACAGATACGTTCAGGGTTGCTGGTCTTGCGGCAAGCCACCCACAGGCGCAGCGTGTCTGCGAGAAGCTCTCTCTCTTCCAATGTCTAATCACCAGGCTTTAGTAGTTCATGTCTAACGAAAAGAAGCATGCGTAGAGAGTCTTACGGGAGAATCCTGGATTTGCTTGAATGCCATAAAGTAGGTTTTCGAAAATAGGGGGTCTAGATGGCCAACAGCACCATCTATGTAAGTCGCGACGTTTTTGTCCACAAACTGCTGGAGCATTTGCGCCGTTTCTCCCAGATTGGCTAGGGCATAAGGGGGGATTTGGTGGGTCTTAACAAGAGCACCATCCGTCCATTTCTCCTCCAGCATGTCCCCCTTCGCAGGAATGAATTTTCTGACTTTTACCTGGTAAGGTGCATGGAGAAAGACCTGAGTGATCTCAATGGTCCGGGTTTCCGGAGTGGCCCAGTCTGTGATATCCACAGGATCCATGTTCTGCCATCTCTTGCTGAAAAGAGGATTTGGTGCATTTTGCTCCCTATACAAGGAGGCATCGGTAATAATGTACCGCAGACACGGAATTCTCGCTATGGTCGGCCGGCTGATCTGTTGACATGTGAGACAGGGACCGGTCGGGTTATCGTGATCCGGATAGCACTAGAGTTGATTTAGTGAATCATGTGCTTGAACTTGTGAATATCAAGATGATAGCTTACGCGAACATGTTGGATGCGACACCTGATGCAGGACTTGTTGTTCCTTGTCCAAGCAGTCTCGTCCCTTACTTGCTGATTGGGGAAAGCACTCCGGCGTCGTTGATCGCCGTGGTAGTCGTCTGGTATGCGTTTCCGTTTCGCATTGCTAGTCTCTGGGAGCTTTTTCCGCCGAACCCTCTGTGCCTCATTAATACAATCCACAAATGAGATCCTACATTTAACGTACAATCTTTCGCAATGTCCATGTATTACTGCAGGGTCCATGCAAGGCTGCCTCTGCATCCATGGCTTCAGGAATTGATTCCGGGTCTGCAATCTGGGTCTCGGAGTTGTCATGATTGGGAACCGTTTGAGCGACGAAGGAGTTCAAGCTAAAGTTCGATAAAAAGTCCAGGCCTCGCATGGGATGGGATAGATCTGCATCTGTGTTGTAGACGCCTGAATGGTTTTGTTGATCAGAAGTAACTTCGACCTCCGCTTCATCTCCACCTTGTGCAGCATCTGAAGGCATCAATGTCTGCGGATGAGGGGAAGTGGCATGCTCTGGGGCGGCTGGACGATGCGAAAGATCGGTCATGGAAGCAAAATTGACATTCCAGGGGTATGCATCGCCGCTCCCGAGGTCAAAATTGGTGATCCACTGGTGGCTTGGCAGAAGGCCGAGTTGCGACGTGTCTAGAAAGGCTGTTTCTTCTACGGAGTCGAGGATGGGATCAGTCTCAGATGAGACGCCAAGGCTGCTTGTCGGATACGGAACATATTGATTTTGGAGTAGCGCTGGAGGATCTGCTAGACGAGGCGACTGTTCTTCATCGAAGGATGAGGTTGCTTGGACATCTTCAGTGGCAACCTGTCTGACGTCTGTGTCTTTCAGCAACGTAGCAAGTAGTTGTTCGGATGGGACCCCCAGTATATCTGCAGCTTGATTGATCTTGTCCTCGGGGATGTCCCTGTAATTGACTGTCGTGCCATCCATGCCGCTTTGGTATTTGGTCCGTAGCCCGATGTGAGAGCTGCCGTTAATGACGTGAGCGGCACTCATATGTGCTCAGATTGTGATACGTACCACTACCCAAACTTTAGTGTAGGAGATAGGAAGCCTACAATCTGCTGCTGAGGAGTGTTCGGCCTTTAATAGCTGTCTTACGTGCAAGACTACGCGCGTTGTTTTACATACAAGGCTTTCGAAAATACACGAGGCAGCTATTCAAACTTCGCGATTAGATCTTGTGAAGAGTCTGCCAACCACTCAACCAGACAAGCCTTGAACTTCAGTGACGCCTCAAATGCAAAATGAAATCATGGTAATGTGAGGTGGGGTAGCAGGCAGAAGCGATGCAGCTCACCAGAGGCGGAGTAAGCCACCTGCAGGCGGCATTCCTAAACACCAATCAAAACGCAACCGATGACTTCTCAACCGGTGTGCCCGTGCAACCCTTGTCTTATGACGAGAATCCTTACCCCGCATGCATTGACACGTATGCTGACCAGAGAGCACAATCTTCGAGGCAGCCTCAGTTTCACCAAATCTCTACAACAACGCCGTAATGGAGCTAAGCCACCTACTCCTGGACGCCATTTGGAGGCCCAAATTTGTCTTCCAGCATGAGCAAGTAAGGCTCCGCTATAGGCAGTCGCAGTCGGATCAAGCCTCACTACCATGGAATTTGTCCCAGCTGAACCCCAAGAACCGGATTGACTCGCTGGACACAGCATCTTCACAGTGGCGTGTCGATGGAGCTACCATTTGCGGTACTCAATTTTTCGTCGTACCCCTTACTCTGCTGCCGGCCCTGGTTCCACTCCGGATAGACCTGTTCATGCCTGATCAACAGGATCATCCCCAAGAGCTACATCGTGCTCTAGACTCAAGCTATTCTGTTGTATTGAGACATCCTAGTTCTATCAGCAATCTAGGAATTTCTCGCCATATTTGTCGCGCACTCGATAGCTATTGCAAACGGAATCCTGATTTCTTGACACGGTACCATACTCTCCCGTTCGGCTCGAAACTCGCTTTTGAGAAAGTTTTTGCCGACGTCAACAAGATGAATCTCACTATCTACCCCGCATATGACCTGGAAAGAGCTTCCTTCAGCGTTCAATCACTCCAAAAGCTTTGGAACAGCAGATTCACGAATATTACATGGCCTGAAACCGTCGATATTGGACGACTACAGTTGCTTCAGCAACTTCACGACTCTGTGAGCCTCGTATCTATCACTGACAACAAAAGCCCACTGCCGGACAAGTTCATATTTAAATCAAATACAAATGGTCTCAGCCACTTGTACCACGAGCTGAGGATTCTACTCACCATACCTCGACACCCAAACATTATGCCACGCCCTATTCATCTTGTCACCAAGAAGAATTGTTTTGGGGGCAAGCGTGGAGTTGTTGGCTTTACCCTTCCATACTACCCCAAAGGATCCATCCGTGACCTTTTACCGCAACGGATGCAAAGTGGAGCCTTGCCTCTCGCCGACCAGCTTAAATGGTCCCAACAAGTCACCATGGCGATGCTGCACATTCGCGACCTGGGGAAGACATTCTACTCCGACTTACGCCCCGACAACGTTCTGCTTTCTGGCCCTCTGGAGGGGCCGATCGGCAACGAAGATATCGTTGTGTGCGACTTTGAGCAACGTGGGAATTGGCACGAATGGTGCGCACCCGAGATCCTGGTTGCGCAATACATCGAGAATCTTCGATCAAACCTCCCAAATTCAGCAGTCTCAAGCCGATGGCTTCAGCTCGTCAAGTCTTTCCATGACCATCTGGCCTGCAAGGCCCCGTTCGGGTCTTCTGATGAAGATACTGTGGAAGAATCCGTACGCGCAAAAAACAGCGCCTGGTTCTCATTATCGAGCTCTGCTCAAGAAAAAGCACAGGTGTATTCGTTGGGACTGTTCTTCTATTGCGTGTTTGAGGGAACAAGCAATGTTCGCATCAACATTGCTAATGCATATCCATTTGAGCCCGAGGTCGAGTTTCCTCATTTCAAACGGACACCTGCTCGAGTTAGGGAGATTATCAGACGATGCACTATTGACGCTCCAGAATGGTCGGAGTCTGACGGTTCCTGCAGCAGAGAAACTTGGGTTCGTCCCAAAAGGGTGGTCAGAATTGATGACAGGCTTTTCCCAGAAGGTGAGAACTTGTTACAAAGAGAGAGAGACGAACACATGGATGCCGTCATGCATACAGGGCTTGAGTGGTGGATGAGTGAGCTTGCGCGTGCAGAAGAATTTTTCAAGTCTCCGCATTGGAAGAACAAAAGCTTCGGAGAGCACAGATTAAGCCTGGAGCAGATTCTGGCCATGCTTGATGAAGTAGTGAAAGGTACTGAGTGAATGTTGTTTTGCATTTTAGATTATCCCAGGTTTATACGTTGAATTATCTTGATTTCTGGAAACGGCATGATATCAATTTCAAAGAAGAAAAGCGAAAAGCGTAAGCTCTGCTTTACGGCTGAGCACAATTCCACTGTGCAACGGTGTAAGGCTTTGTAAAGGTATGAGCAAGGCTGATCAATCTCAATTCACTGCAATATCCACCGGTATGCATGGGTATATGATCAGCGCGTCCAATCCGGTTTCCTCACCAAGACTTAGTACGTTGTAGAATTGTTCGGAACCCCCTATAGAAAGGATTAGAATACCAAATATGCAAGGGTCAGTACCGGTTCAACATCGAAGGGGAAGTACCAGTGGCTTGCTCGTTTCACCGTTTGACATGAGTATTAGCCTGTGCGACTCAGGGAATTTCTGCTCGTTTGAGTGAGTCGGTTGAGACTGTTCCGCAAGAGCAATTAGATTACTATATTTGTTGTTCATATCCCTGTATGAGCTCCTCGCTGAGAATCGGCTCAGTCACTTTAGTTACCATGTCATATTTCAGTGCTGAATTTTAACGCATCTTTGACTTGTCCCTGATTCGCTTTCTCAGCTATTGATCTACCGGACATTGAAAACATCGGTCGTCTCTTGACCATTGGGAACGTGAAAGGGATGGCCTGTGTATCGTCAAGACAATATCACGTCTACGCATGTGCATTGGCATACCTCTCCAGCAGAAAGAAAAGGCATTGAATAGAATGATATCCTACAAAGAAGATGATACAATCCAAACTGTGTGGCCTTCTGTTGCTTTGTGCTTTATTCTTCTGTCCGGCAATTTACCCAAGACACACAAGACCCAAGCAGGCAGGCCCAACAAACACGCTCCTTCCCTTTCTCTTGAGCACATGGTGTCTCGCAACACCCGTTTGCTCACCAGTTCTCGTGATGCTCTCCACGCGCATGATGTCCTCCGCTAGTTTCTCCGAATGTAGTATCATCCACCCACCAAGCCAACCCATCTATACCAACAACCATAAAATGCTTCCATTCAAAAAGAACAGGAAGGAGGAAGAAAAGAAAGGGACCGTGGGTCGACTTGTCGAGGAGGGAAACCCAATTGTTAATTCGATCCGCAAATTGGCCAAGGAAAATAAGATCCAAGTGAAGAAAAAGGTGGCCGTTGCTTGAAGACGAAGAGCTTGGCGTCTCTACCGCGGATTCGTCCTAAGCTCGTGAAGTTCGTGAATATTAAAATAAGAACCGTTACAATCTCCACCGGCGGAGAACACCTTCATTGGAACCTAGAAGTCCCAGAAGGACTGCCCCGAAGTCTTGTTAGGGTCCCTCTTAGAGGTGATCCTCCTGCCTGTGATGGTGGTCGTCTCGGCTTCCGGCTCGGCGTCATCATCTCCGAAGAGCCAGTCGCGTCTGCTGCCCTTCTTGCCACCCATACCATCACCGCCGATGTTGATGCCACGCTCCTTGGCGGGCGACGGCTCGGCGAGTTCCCAGTTGTTGTCTAGGCCCTTCAGAACCTTCTTCTTCGTCTCAGGCAGCGCGCCGCCGTTGGTGTTCTCGTCGCCTGCCTTGGTATCATGGGAGGGCTTGGGGCTGTCATCAGTGATATCGAAAGAACTGCCGAACACCTTGGAGCGCTTCTCGTTGTTGACGTGCTTGCTAACGTCGTTGAGTGGGCCATTCTTGCCGGGCTTTTCCTCCTCGTCAAGGATAGGGTCCTTGTAGAGACCCATCCCCTTGCTGTGCTTGGTACCTTTGCCGCTAACGTTCTTGGTCCTCTGTGCTGCAGGCGTAGCCTCGTCATCAAAATCGAAATGAGTCCTCGCATCCTTGCGCGGTTGGTGAACGACAGGACGCTTGACAGGAGACTCTTCGGCGTCCTATAAATCCATGCATGTCAGCTCTGGCGCAGAATCCGGGCTTTTTGCTGCCCGCAATGCTTCACTGGCCCGGGTCGAGAGCACGTACCTCGTCGTCACTCCAACTGAATGATTTGGTGTGTTGCGGCAGGATCTTGGTGCGCGTCACCTCGGGAGTAGCGAAGTCCTCGAATCCCCACTGCGACGTGTGCTTCTTGGACCTGGAAGTCGGTCTCTGCTCGGGCTGGGGAGCATCCTCGCCCGTGCCAAACTCAAAGTGCTCATACTTCTTGGCATTGGTCTTGATGCTGCGCTGCGCCGGCCCCTTCTCCTGCGCCTCATCCTCCTTGTCGAAGACCCTGATCGGGTGGTAATGCTTGGAAGCACCTGCCTTAGCAGGAGAGGCGCTGCGCTCAGGCGCCTGGTGCTCGGGGGAAATGATCTCATGCAGGCCGCGCGACAGAGGCTTGGCCGCCCTCGCGCGCTCAACCTTGGGTCCGCCAGGCGTCTGCGGCTCGTCTTCCTCCTCGCGGGGCGCGAACAGAGACAAGCTCGCGTGAGGGTCGGTGGTGGCACTGGTGTTGCTTCTGCTGGTCTGGGGCCTGCTCCCCGCTTCACTATTGCCTGCGGAAGTGTCGCGGCGGGAGGAAGTAGCGGAAGCAGCGGGAGTGCCGGCGGCGCAAGCGTTGATCAGGCGGATCTGGTCCTTGGCGTCGCGGATGGGCCAGTTGCGCGCGCGGGAGCCAATGACTTCGACCTGGCGGAGCAGCGAGGCCTGGTCCCAGTGCATGCGGATGGAGGCAATCTTCTGCTGGGCGTCAAACTGGACAATGTGGATCTAGGCGCAGAGAGCTGTCAGCCATGGCAGAGACCGTCAGCACGTGTTGCGCCTTACCACAGGAAACGTCACGGTGCGGTCCGAGACAAAGTTGTCATCCAGGCCTGGCAGATAGGCGCCACCGCCGTTGACGAACTCCAGGGTAGTCTCGACATCGACGCAGAGGCTATGGCCACTCTCAATGGTGCTGAGGACCTTCTCGCCTTTCTTCTTCAAGAGCTTGCCCTGGGCGGACAGGTGCTTGAGGATGGCAGTGGGCTCGGCGACAGAGGTAGTCGTGGGAATGTAGTTTATGGAGGCGCCCGGAGCCAGCTGCGAGCTTGCGGGGGCGCTCAAAAAGGACTGGTATGCGGCGCTGAGAGCCATGGTGCAGCGCGGGGAATGTGACGGACCGAGTGCAGGGCGATTCCGGGGACGGCGATCGATGCGTGCTGCGGATCGGTGCAGAGGCGAAGTGGGGACGCAATTGGCGGAGGGAGGGAGCGTGGTGGGCCAAAAAAAATAAACAGAGGGAAGGCGAGACTGGAAGGCGCTCTGGCTGGCAGGCCGCGGCAAGATATTGGGCTGAATGCCTGAGTCAGCGCGCGCCGGCAGGGGCACCGCAGGACGCGCGCTGAAACACAGGACAGCCCTGCAATTGCTTGCCAGTGGCTTTCTGCTCTGTTGTGGCCTGCTGTTTTGAGCCCGTTGGTCCGCTCCAGCCTAGCGCGTCGCCAGGCGTGTGCCAGGTGCGGCCCTGTGCAAGGGGTCCTGCAACGTCTTCTTGCTGCTCCGCACGCTACCTATTGTACCACGTCCACACTGTTCTCTTGCACCCTCTTCCCAGCGCAGGTCTAGATGCTTGCTGACGCGCCCGCGCTGCAGATACGCGTCGGAGGTGCGCCCAGTCCGCGCCCAGCACGGATCGTCTTGGAGGACGTGGTGTGGACATCAAACACACCATTTGCCGCATCCGGCACCATCCGCGAGCGACCGGCGCAGTCATTTGCATCCTCACGGCAGTCTTCGGCTCCAGTTGAAGGAATGGTAGCTCTAAATTTCGCGCTCGATTAAGGAGAGTAGGTATAACAAACGAGCAAAGCGGAAACAAGGTGACGCCGGTAAACACCAACTGCAAAGGAATGACTGGAAAGCAATGAAATGTCCCCCCCCATCGTCGCGCGTCGTAGCCCTGTTTGAAGAATGCGTGCTTCCAAAGGGCAGAGCAGCAGGAATGCCTCCATTTTCCCAACCCAACCCTCTATTAAATACCCCGCTATACCTGCTGCTCTCCCTCTGCATCGAAGCACGTTTCCCAGCAAAGCACCTCCGCCGGAAAGTCTCTCTCGACGCTCGGCCGCTCGCGGACAAACCACGCCAACCCAGATCCCGCCGCTCCAAACACGGCGAGACTGGTCCAAAGCGCATAGTTTGTCGTTGCCACGCTGAAGTCGGTGCTGAGGTAGAAGCTTGCGCCGCTGACCGCGACCGCGAGCGCCTTGAACAGAGAGGCAGCCTGCATGAGGCCGATGACTGTCCCAGCGGAGAAGGCGTCGGGCGCGACGTTGAGCATGAGCAGAACGACCAAAACCTGCGCGCCCCCGGCAAGAAGATGCTTGATCATAATGGCTGCACTAGAAATGATTGCTGTGACTGGGGTCGAGCACATGGTGAGGAAAGCCAGAAGAGGAGTGACGATGTAAAGGGCCGGGAAAAAGAGGGCGCAGGAGCGGAAGGGTCGCAGAAGACCAAATTTTTCAATGATCTTGGGCATGGCACGGAGGATGATGGCCCCTGCGATGGCGCGAACTGCCAGCAGAATCAAACCAAGCCAGTCGCAAGGGATGCCCATGCCTCCATGCCTGGAGCTACTGTGGCCCAGATGGGGGAGGACGACGTCGAAAGATGATGCATGGAGTGAGAGCAAGCAGAAAGAGCACATGAGGACAATAAGGGACGGTGCCTGAAGAAATTGGCTAATGGAGATCGGCTCGGGACGGGTGAAGTCGACAATGTGGATCGAAGGAACGTCGTCTGAAAGAGCTTGGCCTAGGAAAGCAGCCTTTTCGCAGTCCATGTCGGACTCGTCAGCAGAGTTGGAAGTCTGGGGAAGCGTCTGAAGAAAGGTTAGTGACCGTATCAGATTGAGGAGGGTGAGGGTCATGACGTATCCCATAGGGCTTGCGCACCCACCCACGGCGACCACATGGTCGATGCCAAGCTACTGCGATGGGACTCGGTCCTCGTGGTTACACAGAGCCGTACAAGCGCTTTCGCGTGTACGAGTCCTTGTTTCTCCCAGCTGAGGATGCCTAGTCTTTGCAATAGGGTTGGCACCAACCGAATAATCCCGTATCTGAGGGTGTCGACGTAGATGGATGCTGCAAGTCCGCACGGGAAATCATCTTCCCTTCCTCTGCTTAGCAAGGGCCGGCGGAGTACAAACCTCGTTCAGAATGAAGGTGGCAGCAATGGCAATGACGAGAACCAAGCTGCCACACGCAATCTGACTGCTAAGGATCGGGAATTTCTCCCAGATAGCACCATGGGCGTTAATACTTCCGGCAACCATACCCTGGATCAATGGGCCGACGGATCCGCACACGGCAACAATCGGCAGCCTGGATACATTCTTCGTCCTCTCCTCCGGGCTCTGACTAACGTCACCGAGCATCGTAAGCGTGCTGACGACGATTGCGGAACTGACGAGACCAGCAACGAAACGGAGAATGGTACACGCGATCAGGTCAGTAGCGAAGCCCATGGACAGGCAGCACACCGACATGCCGTACAGGCCCGCCAACGCAACGGTCCTTCGTCCCAAGCGATCGGCAAGGTATCCCCAAAGGATGCCGGCGGAGGCGCCGAAGGCGTAGGCGCAGTCGAGGATGCTGCGGAGGTAGGAGCCGGAGAGCGTGCTGCAATACTGTTCGTTACTGGAGACGAGCATCTTGAGTTGGGGCTGCAGGCTGGACGCCATGATGCTGTACACATTCAGTCAGCAGCCATCCTAGGTATGAATGCGACGGGGCCCTTACGCTTCAGCGAGGAAGACGACGTAGATCCAGGTCAGTTGGGTGCGGTTGCTGCCGGCGGGTTCCGTGGTTTCCGAATCGAAGTCATCCTCCTCGGCCAGAAACTCCTGCTCCTCGGTACCGGCGACCTTCTCATATCTGGCCAAGTCCTTGACAGGAATCAAGGAACGGGTGCGACGGTGGAAACCGAACATGGTGATTAGTTATGTACTGCGGCACGAAGCCGGTGAAAGGCGTATTGTAAAGCTGAGAGAGCGTCTTGGGATCGCGACCAGCGCGGGGTTGAAAGTGGAAAGGCTAGAGACTGTGGAAAGGTCGGATAGACCAAGTGTGGTGTTGATGGTTGTTAGAATGAGCGGCGGGCAGGCGCTGCAGACATAGCTGTAGTCGCGATGCTGGGCGTGTGAGTTGTTCTTGGAGAGAGGATCGCGCGAGGGGCGGGTCTGTGATGGAGCAGCGGCAGGGAGAGCAGCGTGCTCGGCTACCGGCGTGGTCCCTGCGGTGGCACATTCGGCATCGCGTGCCTCGAAATAGGCCAGGGGTCTTCTGTTTGACCATCCGTACGCGAGCAGCCCTCCGAATTGAAGCACGCATTGCTCCGGCCCACAGCAAGAAAGGCTTTTCGTGTGGCCGCGGGCGCTTCGTGCGAATCGTGTGATGCTGCAGGCCCGCTTATCGCCGCTGCACAAGACGCTCTCGTGCATGCGGCGGCGCTAGTGCCTGGTGATGATGATACGCGCTTTCACTGCCGGACCCGGAGCCTGCCGTCCGTGATTGGCCGCGCTTACGCGCCCACCTACCGCGATAGCCTGCGTCAAAAAGCCACGGGCGCGTCGTTCCCAATCGGTCATTTCCAGGGCCTCAACTGCCCGACGTCAGCGCCTCGGGAATCCCACGTTGCGACGATCGCCTCTTGACAGTCCCCACACACCAGCTGATCGGATTCGGTAGGGCTAGCAAGTAATGAGAAGCTTGGCCGCTCCTACAATGTATCGATATTGGGAAAGAAATCTACATCGCCCATCACGCGCTCCTAGACCAATGCATCCAAGTCGCCGGCCGTCGGTCCCTTAGCAAAACACCCATCGCTAAACGAACGAAAGAATCAGAAGCTCCGCCAACCGAATCAAACTAAAACAACAAGCGCCTCCAATGCAAGATGGGAATAAACCGGAGATATGACTCTGTCCATGCGGTAGAAACTCAAGCCACCTGCTGCAGAAAACGCCCGCTAAAAGTACAACAAATCTACAAAGCCAGAGATCGTACAGTCGTCAAACGAACGTTAGAGTGAAGCGTAATCGTGGAAGAATAGGCCGCAGTCTACTGCTTGCCCTTTTTGACTTTCTGGAGGAACTTCCTCACCAGGTTGCCCTGTCTGCTGTTCATCTGGACGGCAAAGGGTCCATGCATGCCCGTAGTATCGTCGCTCTCCGGCGGGAGCTCTTGGAGCGCCAAAGGATCCGCCTCCCTGGACGCGTGGTGCTGCTGCCACCCGTACAGCTTCCCTTCGTCGGCGCGCAAATCCGGCCGCGTGAGCGTCATGCGGAGCGTCATTTCTCGGTTGTTCGGGAATGCCTGTGGATACACGTCCGGTGACCTCTTGGCCCTAGTTTGGAGTGTGGGCAAGCCGTTCGAATCCAGTGACGAGTAGTTGGATTTGGGGATCTGCGCCACCGTGCGGAAGCTCTCATCGGGATCAGCGGGCGTGACCGGAGTGTCGAGATCCGCCAAACTGCTCTCCCTGTCCGACTCGTCGCCGATGTCGCTGTAGTCCAAAAACGAAACAGAGTCATCCCGGAGGAAGGTGTGAAGGTCACGGCTGGCTTGGCGCTCGAAGAAGATGCTGCGCGACGACGGCTCGGGCGAGTGCTCGGGAGAGCCTTCGGGAGTGGACTGCTGCTTGTCCGACGGGAATCCGTACTCCACCACCTCGTCGAACTTGTGGGGCGAGGCAAGATACAGACGGAGCTTCATGCGGGCTTCTGGGTCCTGGTAGTACTTGGTCTCCGACTCGACTTCCCCACCGTAACGGAATGCCACGTCGTTGGTGACTGCTCTTGGCCGCTGGTTGGTCTGCGGGGTAGGACCGAACAGAGGAGAAGGGAGAGGAGGAGCGGAAGACGTGGACAGTCTTCCGATGGTATTCGAGATGGACATAGTCCTGCGGTAAGAGGCTCGCCTATGGCCGGTACTAGGACGGGACTGTGTCTGGTGGTACGTCATGTCTTCTGGCTCTTCATGGAGTTCCTGCGAAGAGGCGTAGGCGTCGATTACGGAGTCTCCCTGGAATGACCTGGATCTCCTCTTTTCAATGGGAAGCGGGGTGGTCTCGTGATCCTTGGGAAGGTCTGATGCACTGTCTGAGTCCAGCAGGAAGGTCTCGCAACGTCCGGCCAGCAGAATTGCTTCCTCACGGCTCAAACAGGACTTGATGATCTTGTCCGGAAGGGAAAGAAACCATTGGGCCTCGGCTTCGGTGATGTCGTTGGCAGTTTGTGCTTTCCTCAGCCGCCGGCGGCCACGGCTTTCCGACCTTGATTGGCTGACGCTACGGCGCGATGAACGGGCGGTCTGAGGACGCCGGGGCACGAAGTTGGTATCCGGAACAGGGTGCGCGGCGTGCTCCATTCTTAAACGCTCCAGGGACGAGAAATATTTGCGCCTAGAAGTGGTGTGTCAGCAACGCGACGGGATGCGGAAGGTGCAATCAGGCATGTGGCGCAGATGCGGCAAGCAACAACAACGACAGCCTCAAGCCATGGCAAGCACGAGCGCATACGAAAGTTTGACCGCCTTTTCAACGACAAAGCGCGCTGAGACAGCGTTCCAGGAGGACTGCTAGACTGACCGGACGGCATCGGGCATGGCCTCGTACTCTGCGGCGGAGAGCAGCGGCGCAGGCATCCTGGAGGGAGGGAATGGCTTGGAAGAACCCTCGGTGGTGACGGGCCGTGAACGGCTGCGAGAAGAACGGGTGCGGGCGTGCTGGGGGAGCGGGCAGACTGGTGCGCGGGGGAGAGCGTCTGCAGGGCTTATATTCCTGCTTCGTCCAGGCCTTGGGGGCGGAGGGGCCATGATTGGAGCTGACATCGATGCAGATTGTTGGACCGCGGCGGCGGGAGCCATAGTAGCTTCGCGCCTTGCAGGTGGATGGCGTTGTGCCTCGCATTCGCAGCAGCTAGTCGCAGCGCCGCGCCGTAATAATAGACGCCCTGATGCTCCCGAATGGCAGGGATGTCGACGGTATGGCCCTGGGCCCACCGCACGCGCCTTAGTGCGTGTGTCACAGCGCCAAGCACGGTCGCCCAAGCTGCTCGTTGGCTGCGCACAGATCCCGGCCGGGCTGGGCGGCGCGCCCCTGTGAGCTGTCGGCCTGCGCTGTGTGGGTGTGGGTGTGGGTGTGGGCTGCGGGCACCCGCCCGTCGTCGAGCCGCCCGTTGCTCGTCAGTCCGGCGCGGGAGCGACCAAGTGAGCTCGCCTCCGCCGCGTGTTCGCAGCTCTGACGACTCGCACTGCAAGGGCGCGCGGCCCACGCCCAGGCGGTGACAAGGGGGCCCGCCCGCGGCATGGAGATGAGAATGAGCAGCCCGGGCATCGCTGGGGGACGCGTGACGCTCCTTGCTGGCAGCCGCGATGTGCGTCCTGGGGCCAGAAAGGCCGTCGACGATATTGAGCAGCCGGACGAGTCCTCGCCCTCACCTCCGCTGCACTGCGCTGCGCTGCGCTGCGCTGCGCTGCGCTGTGCTGCACGCTGCCGTGCCAGAGGCCTCGACCTCCTCCGTTGACTGTCGGCCAGGATCCGTCTGCCTCCCTGCATGCCTGCAGAAGGCCTCATGAAACGGGCATGCTGATCCTGCCGCGAACTGGGTCGCTCACCCGGCCGCTAACGCGCTGGCCTGCTGGTCAGACGGTGACCGGGATGCGGAGCAAGCTCCCTCATGCTCAGTGGATGGCATCTGCCGCCGAGGGCCTGGGGCAGCGTCACAAACATCCCGATCGCCGACGTCAACGAGGCGTTTGCAAATAAGGGCCTTCCCGCCGCGCTACTCCAGCGCAGTTCGGAAGAGCGGTCAGGTACCTAGGTACAGGTAGGTCCCGGCACCGGCAGGCTGGTGGCCGGCCTGCGCGCCACCCGTCGAGATCGGCAGGCAGTCAACCGCGCAAGCAGCTGGCCTACACAACCGCCTCAGCATGGTGAGACGCCCGCAGAATGCATTGCCGCGTCCGCCCCACCTGCAACACCAACATGCAGCGCGGCTCGTCGACGACATGCTCTCGCTCAGCTACAGCCACGGCGCCCGCCGCCGGCCGTGGGCAGCAATGCAAACACTCAGCCTTGCGAAAAGCAACGAGGCTTTGTAAGATCGGCATCTTCGGAGCTCCACCATTTCCTTCTTCCGGCAGAGCGGCCCCAAATGCGGCCGGCAAACGGAGGCCCGTGTTGCGGCCGCCGCAATGCATCCATGTCCCTGCTCTCCCAAACTTTCCGACCGCCTTGGCTCAATAACCTTTTCTGAACCTTGCGACCTGAGCAAACCGAACGCCATCCGCCGCTCCCTTCCCAGACGAGCTTGCTCGCACGGCCTGGCCGGCCTGTGAAACAGTGGCTCGCGAGCCTGCGCCGCCGCCCAGCGAACGAGGCTTGATTTTCGATGAGATTGTGCATTCCAGAAGGTCGGAAGGAATTCTTCCTTTTGACTTTGCCTCATCCATTCAGCCACAGCTCCTGAGGGCCCAATCAGTCGGCCCAGCCGTCGCATGCAATTGCCAACTATAGGCTCTGCATTTATAGGTCCCGCTACAGTAGAACACCAGCTCGGCATTGATACATTCGCAGCCGAGGTATTGTACTCCCCGGCCGGTATGGTTATATGTGCAGGGCTGGCTTTCAATGGTTGCGTCAGATCCATGGCCGGGGCTCCATCGCGCAAGGCACTGCCTGCTCGTCAGGCCGGAACTGACTCAGGCCATGCCTCACCTCAAGTATCTACGAACTTCTACATCCGTACGGCATATCGTGTCCAGATGGATGGTTCACGACGGAGAAGACAATCATTCAGGTCGTCGCTCATTTTCTGAGACAAGGGCAGTGGTCAAGTGACACGCTGTCCGTCTGCTCGACCCACCATCATGGTATCATGGCAGCTCCAAGTGCTGGACCAATAGGCTAGCTCAGGCACACTCATTCTCTCACACTCTCTTATCACACTGTCACTCGCACGCCAACTCCCGGGGTTAGCTGCATGTGCATGCACACAAGGCCCCTCCAGTAACCACACCAGTATGAGCACATAGGCACCCCTCATCGCTACCAACCGCCATCACTTGACAACCTGCTTTGCGGGGAAAAATAAATAAAAGCCCGCGTGATGCATTGCTCTACCCTTCCACCCCTTCATCAGCCAACAAAGGAGATAGCCGCCGAGCAAACGAGTTCGCAGGAAATTGCAAAGCAAAGGGATTAAGTAGCTTCTCCGTGATTGTCGCAAGGTGAGCACACTATTTAGCGGAAGCAAAAAGGGTTTCCGGTTTGTCTTTCTCCACAACCAACCGCAGAAAGCTGTCAGTCACACAAGAGGCAGCGCGACGCTGCACATGCACAACGCAATGTCTTCGATTGATCGTGGGACACTGCGGCGGGGGCGGGGACGGCGGCGCCAGTGCTAGTGCCCCCCTCCTTACAATTTTCCACGTGTCTGGGAAATTATACATGTTCTGGACAGCAAGGTAGGCTGGTGGAACCCTGCCAAAAGGGAGAAGGACATATTCCCCAGGACGATCACCCGGCTATGCGAATTCTTTTGATTTTCTCTTCTGGATTCTTGTGGAGACAAGTGAGTGACTAATCATAGCAATCTCTCAGACACCCTTCACGTGCCATCCAATTTCTTTCTGGAAGAAGGGAACAGGCCCGATTGTGTCCTAATTACCACGGGCTTGTTGGTTCGCCAGGTTTCCACGTGATGCAAATAGCTCCGGTCAACGGGACTGCCGAGAGTAGAGAAGACCAGAACGAGCTGCTCTACAGCCACTTTGGGCGTTTGTAAGAGTCAGGTTTGTAGGATTAGACCGAGTGCGGAAAATAGAAGGGGAGCATGAGTAGTGTAGAAAGATCGGTGAAGTAGTAGCGCCATCTAGAAGATTGCTTCACCAGGATCTTTTGCGCCACAGTTATCATAGGAAGCATTCCTGCGCCGCACACCGGTGAAGGCTTTCTCCGAGCAATGAGCCGCGAGCAACGTCAGCCATTGAATTCAGATCGACGCTCGTAACATGACACTGCCCAAACTGCCCGTCGGGTGCTGATCGGATTGTGACATCACATCTCAGACAAGCCAATGCATGAGTCTGCGACTTTCCGAACGCATGATCTGTTCAACGAGAATGGAAAAAAAAAGGCAGAGAGCTCGCCTGTTTGGCAATTCCAGACTTCTCCTGAAATATCCTTAATTCGTCCCAACCA
>RHKH01000069.1:102026-135221 GCA_009829795.1 Lasiodiplodia gonubiensis | reverse complement strand
CCAAAAAAAAAAAAAAAAAAAAAAAACGCCGGCCACCCGTCTCGTTTGATATTGCTTTAGCAACCAGGGCCCAGCGCGGTCGTTGCACGACTTTGGAACAACATCACTTTTGTGCGCAAACAACCACGGTGAAGGTCTGCATCAGTCGTCCGCCTCGCGTCATTTCCCCCGTTGATCTTTCTTAATTACGTCCTCAAAACTCGAACTCCTGCCTGAACCTCTCGATGTCCATGCCTGGGCCAACCATGTCGCCTAAATCTCGCCTGTTCATCTGACTGAACACCCGCCGGAGCGTGTCGTACAAGTTGGTGCTCTGGTTCTGGCTGATCATTCGGTCGAGCTCCGCCTCGTCCACGCTGTCGCCTACCACTTGGCGCGCCTTCTCGCGGCCCTCCTGCTCCACCACCTTGTGCATCGCGAGCGCGCCTAGCAAGTGCTGTGCCGCTTCGTCGTAGCAGCCGATGTTGATGCAGCTGACGCCGAGGTTGTAGCGTGCGCGCACGAAGTTCGGCCGCAGCGCCAACGCGCGCTCGTAGGCATCAATGGCCTCCTCGCTGCGCCCTGAGTTTGCCAGCGTTGCGCCCAGCCGGTTCCACAGCAGGTGTACCTGGTCCTGCTGGTTGCTGGTGCCGGTTTCCGTGCTAGCCAGCGCGGCGCCGAAGCAGTCGACCGCCTTGTCGTACTCCTCGGCGCCGTAGAAAAGCACACCCAACCCGACCTGGACGTCCGGGTCCATCTGCTCCCCAGACGGTGAGAGTTGCGCGGCCTTGATGAACAAGTCCGTCACCTTCTCGTGCAGGAGATGACGGTCTGTGAAGCCTACGTCAGCAGCAGTGGAGACGTCTTCAGGCTTGATGAGCTGCGGGTATTTTGTGGCAAGCCATCTTTCCAACGTCCTGTAAGCGGTGCTGTCATAACCCTCATTCGTGTAAGAGACGGCGAGACCCATCAGAGCCTCGAGGTTGTTGGGATCAAGCTTCATGGCTTGCTCTAGGGCTCGGATCGCTGGAGACTCCTTCTCGTTCTGTGCCTGAGCTGCGCCTAGTTTAGTCCACGCCTCGACATGTTGGGGATCCTTCTGCACTGCCGCCTCAAAAGCAAGTGCAGCCAAGGACAAATTGCCGCCATTCTGCAGGATGGCGAGGCCTTCTGCAAATGGATCGGTAACATCCTTGAAGGGGTTCGTTTGCTCGAACATGTAATCGCCCATGTTCGGATCGCGCAGGGAGGAATGTGTGTTTAGGCCATCGAAACCCTCCCACTGTTCCAGATCGCCCATGTGCAGATTCTTGGTGAATTCGTCTTCCACGAGAGCCCTGGCATTTGCGGTCTCAGCTTGAATGCCCCGCCAAATGCTTTCAAAATCGCCAAATTCGTTAGTCTCGGAGAGGACTGACCTGTCTATGTCATTCAACTCTGCCTCCATTGCCGCATTTGCCTCCTTGTCCAGAGCGTCCATGTCCTGCTGGCCTGTCGACTCGAGTTGTGCAAATTGGGCCTCCCAGTCCTTGTCATCAAGCTCCACCATCCGCTCCTTGCCCTTGGACTCTTGCGGAGCTTGTTGAAATTGTTGGTTGTGCATCATGGGAGACCCCATCATTCCCATGCCCATGCCCATTCCCATACCCATGCCGTACATGGGACGCTGGTATCCCATCATTCCAGCGGGTCCGCTCGTGACTGGGCTTGCCGTCCTGCCAGGTGCGTTCGTCCCCATCTGTTCGAACTTGGCAAACTCAGCGGCGCTGAATCCCGGGCGTGCATTCTGAAAGGCAGGGCCGACCGGGCTTGCTTCTCTACCGGCATCAAATTCAGCGGCCCAAGCGGGCGAGGCATTGTGTTGGGCGCGCGAGGCTTGCTCCAGCTCTCGCCGCATCTGCTCCATGGCGAAGGGCGAAGCCGGACCAGCAGGCTGAGGGAGGTGGGATTGCTCGCGCATGAACTCGTCCATCATCTGCGTCCACGACCGTCAGCACTTCCGCTTCGCGGCCAGGCCCGCGGAGAGCGTGCACCTACATGCTCTTGACCGCCCGGCATAGCTTGACTTCGCATGCCCTCCTGCATGCCCGGCCCCCGGCCGACCAGGCGATCTCGTTGTAGCGACTTGTCATCTTGTACGTGTTTCGTGAACTGGCTGAGCGGGTTGCCGGCGGTTGAACACTCGGCGCCTCCGAGGAATGACATGGCGGGCGCACGGGTCTGTGGCGCAAAAGGAGCTGGAAATTGAACAGGCGGCGCAGAGGGACAGCGGTGTTCGAGACGGGTGGAAGATTGGGGTATAAGCACGCGAAAGGTTGGATGTGGGGTTGGGAACTATCGGGCAACAGATGGTAATCAAGATGCCGCGGCTACGGTCGGCCGGTCGCCGCGCCGCCTCCGCCTGCCATGGAATGCGGAGACCACATCCCGGCACCTTGCACGTGCCAGAGCCTCAGGCACGCAACTCCACGGTAAGGCAGACGAGGCTTCGTGCCGGTCAGATCTCCCGCGACACGTCAGGCCCTGCAGCTCTTCCTTCACCGTATGTCATGATCGCCGGAGCAAAGCATCAGTCCTGACTCAAATACGATTCTCTTGACTCGGAGCCCACCGACTGTCAATCTATCTGCTTTCGTTACCCCGTATCCACGCCTTCAGCCGTACAACAACCCGTACCTCCACTGCGATTCTGGCACATCCTTGTATCTGACACTGGTCGGGTGCCTGTGTCGCGCAGGTAGCACTCTGCGGATGTACAAGTCGCCGACATTGAAAGGTTCGTACTGCGCCTTTTCCCCAGCTGCAACGAAGCCGTCCAGCACGTGGATGTTGGCGTCAGGGTCCGGCGTAAGGAAGAAGGGCAGCGAGTAGCGTCTCTCCCCGGTCTGGTTGCGGACCCGGTGAACCGTTGCCACGAATCTGCCGTTGGTCTGCCGCTCCAGATATTGACCGACGTTGCAAACGAATGAATCTGGCTTTGGGGGCGCTTGTACCCATTGGCCGTCTTTGTTCAGGATCTCAAGAGCCGGAACCGAGTCCTGCAGGACCATGGTGAGCCCTGAGCAAAGGTGGTGTTAGTTACACAACAGTCGGGATACCATCGGAACCATGGTACACCACGCCCTGAATGGATGGACTTACAGGAGAAATCGGTATGGGCTCCGAGGCCGATGGTCCCGCTCTCTTCTAGTGGCATTGGAGGGTAGTGCAAGGCTCGCATCCCGGTAATCGGAAACTTGAACATGCCATCAAGCGCTGTTTCTTCCAGGCCGAACGCAAGTGCGAAGATGCGGACCAACTTCATTGCTAGCGGAAACACATGGCTGTAGTAGTTGTACAGCCCTTCTCTTAGGAATGGGGCGTCCTTAGGCCAGATGTTCTGAGGCTTCTTGATGTAGGACGGGGGGTCGGCGCCCACTCTTCCCCTGTAATCCTGCTCCGGCTCAATCACGCAGTCCCCCATGGTGAAGGCTTCTTTAGAGTCTGAAGACTTCACGTTAGCACCAGTCTCTGTATCGAGGTGTCGCCGAGCCTTACCTCCTTTCGTCCTTGGATCGTTCCGAGTTTCCAAAGGCGGCTCATACCCTCGGATGGCCGGGTTCTTTTGCACGTGCGCATCCATTTTCGTGTCATGGTCCAGCGCAAAGAACTTGCTCATTGTTTCGAATGTCTGGTTCAGCACTTCTTTAGGGATGCCATGATTGGTCAAGTAGAAGAAGCCGGACACGCTGCAAGCATCAAATATGTCCCTCGCGATCTCCTTCCTCTCGTCCAGTGAAGGACTGTCGATGTTCGAGATGTCTATCTCCGGGATTGAAGTGAACTCTCCCTTGGCTGCTTTGCTGACTTTGCGATAGGTCGCTTGGGACCCCGAATGGAAGTACACATACTGCGAGGGTCAGCACAAGCCAAACTTTCCCCCCAACAAAATGTTACCTCCCCATCGTCTGCAGGCTCAGCATGAGTCGTCGTCACAGTAGCCATGCTTCGTGGCAGTTCTTCGTCCCTTGAGTGACTCCAGAAGCCAGGCAAGATGTTATTCGGTATCGCGCCGCGCAAAGATTAGTCTTTTGTAGTCGGGACCCGATGCTTTTTGACCGATTTCCTATCACGCAAGCCAAAGAGCTCGAACATCTCTTATCGCCTGTGTGACTGCTTCCCCGCAATGACAACCGACTTGCACGTGACATCCACCCACTCTTGGCGAGGTGAGGTGCCCGAGCGGATTTATCAGAACATCCATGGAGCAAATGATTGGCCTCTTGCCTCACTTGGGCTGCTTTTGCACCATCTATCTCGACTTATCGCGCTATTCGAGACGGACAGAGCCATACCACACCCTGGTATGTTCAAGCCATAGTAAAGGCAATGGAACTATGTGCTTTTCCTTAGGTCATTTCCTCACCTCTTCGTGCGAGGCAAAGGGCAAAGTGAAGATCTGCGTGGAGTAGGAGCGTTTGGTCAGACGTGGATGGGTTCTTCAAGCCCAGAACGGAACGGAGGGTGGGTACACACGACAAGGCCACGACCGATTTCCTTAATCAAGCAAAGTCAAAGTGGAGTGCAAGGCAAACTCTATTGGAATTTCTCTCTTGATATCTCAACGCTGTTTGTGATTCTCCTGCTGGAGAGTGTAGGAAAAGAAGGGAAAACAAGTAAAGGGTCAAACGGCCGATTGCCGAAGACGAGCTGATGCGTAGTCTCAAGCGCAGAGAGTGAACTGGAAGACTCCAGTCGAGCCAGTGCGGCACTCGATCGGGTGTGAGCAGCCGGGCTTGTTGTTCATCGGTGGACATGTCTCGTTTACCGGGAGGACCATGGCCCTGGGATCGTTGGCCGAAAGAGCGTGGCCGGGCTGCCACTCGTACAAGCAGGGGTTGTTATTGGGAGTGCAGTAGAGTGCAGAGTTGGCACCCTCGGTAGTAGAGTGGCAGGCAGAGGGGTCAAGTCGACGGCCATCGACGAGAACTTCGGCAAGGCGGACAACATTGGTGAACGGGTTTCCATCGACAATGGAGAGGTCGGCAGACAGCCACTGGGTTTTGGGGTCCTGATACCAGTAAGGCGTGTACTCCAACTGGTACACGTGGCCGCTCGTGAAGGCCGGGTCCTTTTCCTTCTGCAGCTTGATGGTGATGCCGTGGGCGTGGTCTGCAGCATCCGGAGCACCCTCGCCGTTGCCAAAGGTAGGTGAGAATGCAGCCTTGTAGATGCCGCTCTTGGCGGACACCTTGACCATCGGAGAATCAAGGATACCGTTGCCACCCATGTCCTTCTGACGAGTTGTCTTAGCCCATATGTCGAAGTCGCACTTGTTGACAACCTGGCCAGACCATTCGGCGTACACAAGGCCCACCAGAGCGACCAGAAGGAAGAAGTCTGTACATCCGACAGATTAGTAGTATCTGTCGACCATAATGCGGGTGGGTATCTGAGGAACAGTACAAGTGATGCTGAGCTTCATGAGGAAGGTAAGAGTCAATGGCAGAAGAGTCTGGTGGATGAAGCCTTGAGTGGAACGGATAGTGGAAGAGGAAGAGTGTACGGAAGATCTCAGGGTTTATATACGCTGGAATCGTCGGAGGGTGTCGGTCCGGTTGTTGGGACAACTTGGGAGAAGCTGACCAGCAGATTCAGAGGACAACTTACGCAGGGCAGGTGCGTGGACCCTAGATATCGATACCTCGCTGTCTAAGCGTGTGTCCGTATCGTTCACTGCTTGGGGCTCATCCTCTTGACAGTAACAATACTCCGCTTGAAGAACTACTCTCATCAAAACTTGCCACTCGCCATTCGCAAGGCATTCCACTCATCTATGGGGTGTGAAGGGACCAGCTGTCTCTGGAGGGAATCAATGACATTTGGTTATTGCTTGCTCATTCAAGTAACAAACAACAATGAGAACCGAGAAGCACCCACGATTAGAAGCACTTCTGTCCATCCCAGCGAACTATCAGCCTTGGTGGTGGACATATGATCTGCGTGTCATTCTAGCAGCGCCTCCCCCATCTTTCTGAATTGGCTGGCACAACATATGCAGGCACTTGAGAAGACGATTTCACCCATCGCCTCATCCAGTCTGCACAGAAACGGCGCGATCGTTGTGATAGTTGTGATCCCGAATATCTCAGACCTTATAGCCGGCTTCTGATGGGACCAAAAGTTTATCTTACTTATTCCTAGAGAAATAGTGCTGCTGATGAGCGTTATTAAAGGATGTTGTGGAGTAAGCATCCCGATGAAGAGCCCATTGGAAGATTAACAGCGGAATTTCGTACTGCAAGGGGGGATTGCAGTCGCAGGCTAGCGGAGATTCGTTCCTCAGACACCTGTGGAAGGTCGTGTTATGGGCGGTTGAAGCAATTGTCCGGACATGACTGTCGATTCATGTCTAGACGATAGCTTTCATTATCTACAGAAGTCGAGTGTTGTTTCTCGCAAAGGTTGCGGAAGATGGTTTCTTCGGCGGGAGGCCGTAGTTACCCCCTGTTCCAGGGCCATGCTATTCTTCGTGCTAGCCTTCGGCTCTGACACCTACCTGTAGATGGTTGGTATGGCTGCAGGGGAAGAGTGCCGCAAGAGTGGTCCATACCGGCGTCTCAGGCACCATGAGTTCCCAACCCAATGATCAGCAGGCTGCGGTGACACTTAGCATGACGTGTCCGCGCGGAGGTCCCAGATCAGGGGCGTAGGCGGATCATCTCGTGGCGGTGCTGCACTCCCGAATTCTGCCTTGTCGCATGTGGTTTCGGTCGGACAGGAGTCCAGAGTCAGAATACAGTCAGCGAAGCATTGAGGGTATAGCAATGCTGGTTTTGGTGGGGGCTAAAGGGGTTCTCCTTTGGCCGGCTGGGAAAGCCAGAGGGCGCAAGGAGAGGGCTGGGGAGGCTGGTACGACGTCCGGAGCAAGATCCAGGAGCCGGGAGGATGGCAGTGGAAAATCTCGTCATCGAGCTGAAGGGTGAGGCGCAGCCGTGAGTAAGACAACGACATGCGGGCTGTCGCGCAGGCGTGAGCAGGCGTGAGCACGAGCAGCGACGAAGGCAGCGATTGAAGGCGGGCTCCAAACAGGGTTGCGTGCAGGAGCTGGCGCGATGGTGAAGCAATGCGGGGAGCAAGGAAGGCTGTGTGGGAGTGGAGCGGCTGCCGGATGACGAAGGTCGGGCATCGCGGGAACAGGCAGCGATTGGGCAGGCCAGGCCAGCGTGCAACATCATCCTCAGCGCCATCGCCAACCCATCAAGTCCAACGAATGCCCGCGAGAAGCTGCTGAGCCTGCTGCTCGACGGCCCGTCGCAAGTCTGCCCAGCCGCACTCCCCGACCGCGCCGCCCAAGCCCAGCGCCGCCGGCCACCGCGCGGCCGCCGCCCGAAGCCCGCACATCCCGCGGCCTCCCTACGCCTGCATTCTGCACCACCGCAAGCACTCGACCCTCCCTGAGCACCGCCAATCCGCTCCCGACGCCTCCGGCTGCGCCGCCTCCGCTCTTCCGCCATGGCCTTTATCGGAGTCTACCGCGCCATCTACGATTATGCGCCGCAGGGCGAGGGCGAGCTGGACATCAAGGATGGCGACCTGCTGTTCGTCCTGGACAAGGACTCTGACGACGACTGGTGGAAGGCCAAGAAGAAGGCTGCCACCGACGACGAGGAGGAGCCCGAGGGCTTGATACCGAACAACTACGTCGAAGAGGTGAGTGCACCAGCGCGCCGAGGGGCTCGCGCGAATTGGCGACCTCACCACGCGCTGCCAGCCATTGTCAAGCCGACCGTCGGCTGATGTTCAGGAAATCACAGGCCCAGCCCCTCGCAAAAGCAAAAGCTCTCTACGACTACACCCGCCAGACCGACGAGGAGCTGTCCTTCACCGAAGATGCCGTCCTCGACGTCTACGACACCTCGGATCCCGACTGGACCTTGGTTGGTTTGAAGGGCGAGTTTGGCTTTGCCCCCGCAAATTACATTGATATTACAGAGACTCTCGAGGCCGAGGAGGAGGCCCCGCCACCGCCTGCGCGTCCTCGCCTCCCCGACCCAGAGCCGGAGGAGGAAGAGCCGGCCGCGCCGACTCCTCCATCTCCCGCCGCTGCCACCGAGAGTCCCGCTGCTGCCCTCGCCGGCCTCATCCAACAGAAGACCGGCCAAGCGCAGGCCGCAGCCCCTCAGCGCACGGTTGTTTCCCCTCCCCCGGCCATTAGCCTGCCGCCGCGCCAGCCCCAGTACACCCCCGAGGAGTCCGAAGAGGAGCCTCCTGCTCCCAGATTACCCCAGAGACCCATCTCCCAAGTCTCCTCGCAGCCGTCGCCTATCCCTACCCCAACCTTCCCTAACCGCGAGTCGTCGAGCCGCTCCCCGCCCGGCGGTGTCATGCCTTCGCCGCCCTACAATCGAGCATCCCACCCCCGCGTTGAATGGGACGACGATGTTATCAAGAAGGATGTCAAGGTGCCGCAAGGCTATCACTTGTACAATATCCACGAAATGGTTTCGCATATGGGCAAGAGCAAGAAGATGCCAATGACACTGGGCATTAACATCCCCAAGGGCTTGATTATGATAGCCCCGGAGAAATCCAGGGATGGTCCTCAACGCGAGTGGACTGCTGATAAGATGCAGCATTATTCAATCGAGGGAAAGCATGTTTTCATGGACCTTGTCCGGCCAAGCAAGAGTGTAGACTTCCATGCTGGCGCGAAGGATACCGCCCAGGAGATCGTCGCCATGCTGGGAGAACTGGCTGGCGCGGCCAGGGGCGAGGGTCTACGTGAAGTCCTTGCTGCAGCCTCTGGCGGCAGCGGCCAAAAGAAGGGCAAGATTCTTTACGAATTCATGGCTCAGGGAGATGACGAAGTCACGGTTGCCGAGGGCGACGAGGTTATCGTTCTTGACGACGCCAAGAGCGAAGAGTGGTGGATGGTGCGACGACTGAAAAACGGCAGGGAGGGTGTTGTGCCCGCAAGTTACGTTGAGATCACCGGCTACATCGCATCTAGGGAAGACCCCGGGGTTCTCCAGGCCCGGTCGATTGTGGAGCAGAACCGGCTGGACGAGGAGCGCATGGCAAAGGAGGCGATGATGAAGAAAAAGAGGGAAAGCGAGATGCGGGCGGCAGAGGTAGGCCCTGGCTTGTCCTTGCCACAGCGTTCTAGCAGTTTGTTGCGTGGAGATAATGACGTTAAACGCTCGACACAGAGAAGCAAGCGCGATAGCTCGGCGTCCAGATCCTCAACCGCGAAACCGAGTGAGTATACCCCTAGTCACCAGCGGTCTCTTTCACAGGCCAGATACCAACGTTATAAACGTGCAGAGCCCGACCCCGGGAAGACTCGTACCTGGACCGACCGCACTGGGTCGTTCAAGGTCGAAGCCGAGTTCATTGGCTTGAAAGATGGCAAGATCCATCTCCACAAGCTCAACGGAGTCAAGATTGCGGTACCTGTCCCTAAGATGTCCGTCGAAGATCTAGAGTACGTTGAGAGGGCTACCGGCGTGTCCTTGGACGAGGACAAGCCGCTTTCGGATATTAAGAGGAGGAACACGACAAAGAACGGCCGCGAGAACCGGTCCTCGTCCGCCCCACGGGCGGGGATCACGATCGGTGTGCCGGAGTCGACTTACGATTGGTTTCAGTTCTTCCTCGACTGTGGTGTTAACCCGCAGATTTGCGAGCGGTATGCACAGTCGTTCGCGAAGGATCAGATGGGCGAGGAAAACCTGCCGGATATCTCGGAGAAGCTTCTCAGGACTCTTGGTCTGAAGGAGGGCGATATTTTGCGTGTGATGAAGTTCTTGGACAGCAAATACGGCCGTACAGGTGAGAATCAGAAACGGGGAGACGATGCCGGAGACGATGAGGGTGCCAACGGGGGTCTTTTTGCAGGTCCAGGCGGAGCGCTCAAGAACAACACACGGAAGGGCCGTCCGGCGCCGGCCGTGCAGACGAACGACGTCATAGACCCCGAGGCGCTCAAGGCGAAGACGGCGGACGATGTGAAGAAAGATGCTACAGGGGCTTCGGCCGGTGCCGGAGAGAAAACGCCGGGTGGATTTGACGACAACGCATGGGAAGTCAAGCCGTCGAAGCAGCCTGAGCAGCCAGCGACAAGCGAACCCGCTACCACCGCCGCGACCGCTCCCGCCCCTGCTCCTCCAACAGGTGCTATGGCTGAACTTTCAATCCTCACGCCTGCGTTAGAACCCACGCCTGCCCCGCCGCCAGCGACAACCGCTCCTGCTCCGGCCCCGGCGGCCGCGCCCGCTCAGGCACCGCAGCCCACTGGTCCTCAAGGTGCCACTCCTGGTCTGTTTGAGCAGGTTGCAAACCTCCCTCAGGCACCTCCCAGGGCACGACCGCAGGTACCCCAGCAGACAGGCGCGAACCCGCTCATTGCCCCTCCGCCGCAGCGTTCGTCGTCGGCGCCTCAAAACTACAACCAGTTTGGCCCTCCCCAGCCCATTCAGCCGCAAATGACCGGCATGCCTGCGCCGCCGGGTCAGAGCCTACAAGACCTTCAGAACCAGCAGCGTATGCAACAGTTCCAGCAGCAGCAGATGGCTATGCAGCCCCAGCACAACGGTTTCATGCAGCCTCAGCAGACC
This sequence comes from Lasiodiplodia gonubiensis, assembly GCA_009829795.1. Classification (NCBI taxonomy): domain Eukaryota; kingdom Fungi; phylum Ascomycota; class Dothideomycetes; order Botryosphaeriales; family Botryosphaeriaceae; genus Lasiodiplodia; species Lasiodiplodia gonubiensis. The sequence continues at coordinate 124,644 of RHKH01000069.1, read as the reverse complement.
GGGTTCCCTGGCCAGTTCGGCCACCAGGGCCCTATGATGCCGCAGCAGACAGGCTTCATGCAGCCCCAGCCTACCGGCTTCCAGGGCCAGTTCGGCCAGGGCCCTCAGATGGGCAACCAGTTCGGCTCGCCCTTCGCGGATCCCACCCCTCGTCCGAGCTCTTTCGCACCAGGCATGCCGATGCAGTCTCAGCCCACCGGCTTCGGCCAGCCTGGCGGCTTCCAGCCGCAACCCCTTCAACCGCAGGCCACCGGCGTCAATGCCTTCCTCCCAGCCGCTCTCACACCCCAGCGCACCGGCGCCACTGGCACCTGGAACAACTCCAACTTCCAGGCCCCGCCCGTGCCACCGATCCCCCAGCAGCAGACTGCTGCGCCTCTTGTCCCGCAGAAGACCGGCCCACCGCCGCCGGTCAGGTTCGGTGTCAGCCCTTCGGCGAAGAAATTGGCGGCCCAGCCTACCGGCAGAAGGGCGAACTTGAGTCAAGCCAGTAAGTTTTGTCCCCTTGCTTTTGTTTATTTGTCTAAACGCCTGTTCGTAGCTCCCGACAACCCGTTTGGCTTTTGAGTATCTTAAGACTATGGCTTGTTGATGTGGGATCTGGTCACCATGGTGTCACAATACCGGTTGCGCGTCGTTGTGAAAAGTGTCAAGGTGAGTCTCTATGGTTGTTTGGGTAGAGCAAGCCTTGTTGGCGCGTGGAGAAGAGGGGGAGAACCTTTCAGTACTGATGTGGTTCCTGTGATGGCTGGTGTTGTACATAAAGTAGCTTATTTTTCACTGTTTCATTTTTTTTCCTTCTTCCTCTCACACACTGTTGGTTATTCTCTCTCTCCTGGAAGACGGGGAAGGAAAGAAGGGCATGGGGAAGACAGGGGAAGGGGATCTATATGGGAACTCGGCGCTAATGTATAGCCTTGTGCGTTTTTCGTTGTCATTTGTTCCTTCGCTGTGACTTGTTTTAACGCCCGTGGCCTTCGGTTGTTGGTTATGTGTTGCTGTGTGCTTTATTTGTAGGTGGCGGAAGCTTGTGTGTCTGCGGAGTCCTTGCGTAAGTGTTTTTTCTGGCCTTCGTGAATGGTTGAGTTTCGTGATTAGCGCTGGACGAAAGCTGGATGATGAGATAACGGCCGTAAGCGTTGCATGGTGTGTCAAGCCCTCTCTTTCTGTCTATATTTGTGTGTATTGGCTGGGAACCGGTAAATAGTATGCTCGGAGTATTCAGATACAATCGGCACACTCTCGATATCCTTTCACTCGTGTTGTACTTCACGCGCGTGAGCAACATGTACTTGCTTGCTTTGACCTACGGTATTCTTTAGGAACTAGCACGCGGATATTACAGAACGCTGGATTTCAGTGCGCCTAACAAATCTTGAATGAAGCTCTGAACGTGTAAATATCTACGAGAATAAATTGCAATGGGTATCATGATCCCCTATACATACAACTGCGGCTCAACTTTTCCGGTACAGTCCATCCCTTCGCCTTCCCCTCATTACATCATACTCTTTCCGATTTCACTCTGCCAGTCCTTTGCCCTTTCAAATCCGTTGGTGTGCGTGCTGTAATCCATCATAGCCTGATAAACCTCTTCTTGACTGTTGACGACAAAGGGACCGTACTGCACGACCTTCTGGTCCAGAGGCAGGCCAGCGACGATGATGAAACGAGCCTCCTCGGCGGCGTCGGCGGCAACGGACACGACGATGCCGTCGCCCTGCTGCTCGAAGACAATGTTGTGGTACTGGCCGACGGGCGCCGACTCCTTCTCGATGATGTCGTCCGACAGTTGGTCAGCGGAGTCGACGGCGCCGTTCAGGAAGCGCGCGGTACCGGACAGGGTGTAAGCGAAGGCGTTGAAGCCCCGGGGCAGAGCCTGGATGAGGCGGCCACCGGGCTTGATGGTCACATCGAGCAGCCAGACGGGCGTGTAGGCGAGCTCCTTGACGCTGTCAACGCCGTGGCTCTGGCCGGAGATGACCTTGACGTGGACCTTGGCGTCATCGACGTCGACGGTTGGGATCTCGGCGGCGCGCAGGTCGCGGTAGCGCGGCTCGCAGGCCTTGAGCTTGGCGGGCAGGTCGACCCACAGCTGCAAGCCGACGTTGGGCGAGCCGTCTGGGTTCGCGACGGGCATCTCGGCGTGCATGATACCGCGGCCGGCCGTCATGAACTGCAGGTCGCCGCTGTGGATGGTTCCGCGGTTGCCGGCAAAATCCTCGTGGTCGACGCCGCCTTGCAGCAGGTAGGTAATGGTCTCCTGGCCACGATGTGGGTGGTCGGGAAAACCGGCGCCCGGACTAATGGTGAAGTGGTCGAGCATTAGGAAGGGCGAGAAGTTGCGTAGCTTGGGCGTGCCGATGCTACGACGCACGCGGGCGCCGGCGCCTTCGGCTTGTTCGCGTGCGAGAAAGAAGTTGGCAATCTTGCGCGGCTGCATGTTGGTTTGGTTCTTGGTGAGGGCCGGGTCCGAGGGCGGCACGACGGGCAGGCCGGGAAAAGCAGCCGAGGTGGACATGTTGTTTGTTGTGCGCTGCTTAGCCAGGAGCTTGATGCGCTGGAAAAAGGCGTTCGTCGTGGACTTAATGGTGGCGGTCGACTGGACGTTGGTGTCGAGCTGGTGATAATAGAGGGCGATTGCTGCGAGGCAGACGATGATGCTTGGGAGTACGAAGCGCATAGATGCAGGAGATGGTGGGGGGATTTATAGAGAATGCTAGGGCGGGTGGAGAAGGCAGTAGAAGGGTCGCCGGCTTCTGAGCAATAGCGTCGGGGTATTTGTGAGGAGCGCCATGGCCTCTGCGTAATGCTTTGTGATTGATTAGCAGACCTGGGGCGGGAGAGCGTCGAGGAGCGGCCTTGGCACCGCTGGGGCGCTGACAAAATCATTGGAAATCAACTGCTGCACCAATCAGCATCTCTCGGAAACAAAGAGCCCCGTCGGATCGGATTAAGCATCCGACTACACTCCAAAGCACGCTGGATAAACACAACACGGGAGAAAGGAAATGGGCCATTCGGTAGTTTGATTTTTCCAGTCGCGTGTAATTCGGCAACAACCATATCCTCTCAGTCTCCTCCGACCCAGCATTTTCAACACGTGCGTGAGCATGACGGGAAATACTGATGTCCATTTAGTCAACTCCTCTTTTGCGTCAAGCAACGGTCCACTGAGCCCTTTCCCGTGCGACCAAGGAACGGAACGCCCTAAACATGGCGCCAACTCTCTTATACTGCGACGACGGATCAAAGGCCCTTCCAGAAATTCTCCCGGCGTTGCGTGTATCTGTCTAGCGCCATGCCACTCAGTGACCAGCGCAGGTCCCGACCATCCCAAAAAGCGAGCTCGACACGCCTTACTGTTTGCTTACTGCCCCTCAGAAGGCTTGGTTCGGTCCGCAACGCATAGATTTTGAACTTTTTCTTGGCCTCGGAATTATGTGACACGCTGCTCCCACTTCTATATTCGAACTCTTGGACCAGAAAGTCGATGAATGCATTCGTTCGTGCATCTGAAGTCATGCTTGCCGCACTGTTGCATCTGATCCGGGCCATGAATTCCGTATTGCTATCTTCAGTGCTGTGAGGAGGTTCCATCTCTGCGTTAGATGCCTGGGGCCGAGGAGGTTTGTGTGATTTCTGCATGCTGTACTCCGAGGCCGACCCGCCATCACAGCTCCCATCCTTATCGACGATTTGCGCATTCGCCTGATACACGTCATAAGTCGCCTGCAGCTTCATATCCGACTTGCTGTACTTACTAGCAGGCGCGCAAGCGTCGAGCTCATGTTCTTGAGCTTCTCTTCCGTCCGTTTTTGCAGCATGCCGAGTTCGCGTTTCCTCGCGTCGTTTTCTCCTCTAAGGTCCTCGTTGGCTTTAAGAAGTCTACTGATCTCCTCTGCGCTGGCTCGGTTGGCCTTCTCAAGTGCTGCTTTGTGGGCCTTGCTCTCTCTTTCGAGTTCTTTCAGCTCCGCCTTCCTCGCTTCGTCCTCCCTTCTGAGCTCTTCAATCTTCATAGCATTCTCCTCATTCTTCTTCGTCAGCTCCTCCAGCCCAACACTGTCCGATTCTCGCTCCAAATTCATGACCTCATTGTCCCGCTCGAGGCGGCGCACGTTCTCCTTCACCTCGTCCAACTCTCGTGTTCTTTTTCTTTCCGTCGCAGCCATCGTCGTCTCCAGTCTTTTGAGGGCGTCGTACATCTCGAGAGCGACGTCGTTGTCGGCGCAGACGGCGCGTTCAAACCATGTCGTGCTCACCGAAGGCGAGTGATGCTGTCGCGGTGTTGGCTGGTACTGTCTGCTGGATGGCGACGGCGGCTCGCTGCTGTACTCCATATTGAGCGACGGAAAGGAAAGAATTGAAGCTTCGCCTGCCGAAAAGGCTGCTGACTGACGTGTCACGATCGGAGGCAGCTGTTCGAGTAAGGTTGGAGTGGAGGTTATTGGTCGGTTTCTGCGCGTGGCAGGTGCGGGTGGTGGTTTGGCGGGAAAGAGCGACTTCCGCTGCGGGAACACGCATGATGCAACCGCTTGCTTGAGCAACAATCAGTTGTCCTACTTTCATTGGCTCTGACATGTTTGCCCACCAGCGGTCGTTGCTTTGAAACAGGGTCATGGCTCTAATTCAAGTTGTAGCCCAAATCACCTAGCAGCTAGACCTGCAAGTGTTACTTCGTGATAACTGGGAAAGCCAATCTGCTGCGTAGTAGGTCCACTGTTATTCCGTTTATGGAAATTTGCAAATACTAATAACCTTGTTTTCCTTTTGCTACTTCCCAGCTACTCCGCTTCTCCTCTGTCATTACTGTCTATAGTACACTTCTGCTCATGCTCCGAAACCAGGCAGCGGTGTCCTTTGCTGAGGAGACGACATCGTGATTCTGAATGAGCCGGGCGCTCCGTTGCTTGACCAGAACGTTGATTCGGACCAAGGCATCAATCTTTCTGTCCACCGAACACGTTTCGCGCAGTAGCTGCGGGAAGCTGTATGCAGTCATTCTGCTTCGGTGCTTCAAGTCAGCGCCTGGCTGCGTGCTCTGTACCAATGATGTTTCAACTCGCCACAGAGATTCAGCGTCGAAAGCCTCGATGCATCACTACACGAAGTATAGCTTCACTGCCACAATGGTGCTTGTTCTTCAACTCTATTGACTGGCATCCTGGTCTCTTTCCTTATTCTATCCATCTCTATTAGGAATCTTATCCTTTACGCATTCCTGATCATTTCTTTAGCAGCCCATCCTACAGCTCCTTTACACCCTCTCCTTTTGCAAACTCTCCCTTCGCCCATCCCTCAACCTCGCCCTCACCAACCGCGACCCAGGCGCTCAACGGATCCGCCCAGATCTCCCACCTCTCAAACTTACCCTCCTCATCCCAGCCGCCCAGCACATACACAAACTCCTCGTCCCACTTCCTTCCGGTCTTGACGCTTTCAAACGTACCCTTCCCCACGACCGTCACCGTTCCCTTCAGCCCATGGTTCGGATTCTCACTGTTCCCGCTCCCATGCCAAAGCAGGCCACCGGCGACCTTCTTCACTGGCTCCCACAAATGGTGCTTCTCGGCCGCATGGCCCCCGGTCGCGCAAAGGACTCTTCCGCCGGCCACGGCGTCCGCCTCTAGATCCACCACGAACCCTTCGACGCCAGGAAAGCTGTGCTCATCCAAGTGCATCTTCAGCGTCTGCCCGAGCGTCTCAAAGTACTTCTCGCAGCCCTCGACGCCGACAAAGAGCTTGCCGAGGAAAGGAAGGCGGGTGGACGCGGCCCAGTGGGGACCGTGCTCCAAGATGGTGGGTTTGGCGCCGTGCGAGGAAGAAGGGTCGACGAAGAATTGGGAGAGCAACTCGCGCGGTGCTGGCGGCGCGTGTAGGGTTCTGCAGAAGGCGTGGGCGCGGTCGCGGAGAAGATTACTGCGCTCGGCGTGCGTTGGTGGCATGATTGTTGTTCTTTTCTTTCTGCCTGGTCTTTGCGGACAATGGGGTTTGGAGAATGAGTGTTATGCGCTAGTCCGGGGTGGATCGCCCTTTTTGTTATCTTCTGTCCCTCTTCTGAGAAAGGAAGGATGGCGTGAGTCGATCGCCGACGTCAATCGTGTCTCGGAACGCGTACGGGATTCGTGCGGGCTTTTCTCTGCCTTGAACGCTGGCTACTTGACTCGTTTGCTTCGGCTAATCCGCAAGGGAGGGAGAGAAAGAGATGGTTTTGTGAAGGCAACCCCAAGGTGAAAGGCCAAGGGGAACTCGCATGCGATAAGCTCCTCCGTCTGTCTAAATAGTGGAACGGGCAATCGCGTCAACGGAGCGACCGGTCGGACTCCCGAGGAAAACGACATTGACACATCGACACCCCTATGACGTCAACAGACATGATGTCCCGGGAAACTGACTAATGCACAGATACACGAGCGACACGAGGAGCGGAAGTGGGGGAATCTGCATGCATGCATGCGGTGTCGGTCTGTTCGCTTTGGTGGTGAGAGACCCCTTTTCCCTCTCCTTAGGACAGTTAGAGATGAGATTTGATTACATATAGAAGGCTACGCTCAAGTGTATTACTGATGAAAATAATAGAAGGGAAATCGCATGCTTCAAAGAATAGCTTGTCCATGTTTCAAATCAACACCAGGCTGCGTAACCGATCCCATGCACATCGGTGCCTACATCAACAGTCTGCCATTCCCTCCAATGCACATTTGCAATGTACCCCGACCTAGTACCTCCGCCACGGCAAGTCGTACTCTGCTGCCGCCTTCACCAGTCTCGCTAGGCTCTTCTCCATCGCCAGCCTGCCCTCCAGCGTCTGCCACACCTGATGCGGCGCCTTGTTGACGACCGTCCAATCAACAAGGTTGTCGGTCAGATGGGTCAAATCCCTCTGCTTCCGCTCCCACTCGCTATTCTTCCTTGTCTCGATGCCTGAACTGACGACTACCACGGGCGTGTTGCGCTCCTGGATCGTACGGCTACTGACGAGCTCGTTCTTGGTGAGCGAGTCCGCTACAAGGTTCTCCTGTAGCTGCGCCTTTATGAATTTACCTTGCTGATATGCGCTGCGCCCATAAACCCTATCTTCTCGCGTTCTACCGTTGAAGATAGCTCCGCCCAGGCGTTCGATGCCGAGCGGCGAGATGACGCCCCAGCCCCAGAGCAAGAAGCCGCGGCCGGGCGAGGACAGCCTGTGTAGCAGGTCCTCGTGCATGGGGTCGATCATCATGATACCAACGACGTCCCGTAGGTGCCGCGACGAGAAGATGCGGCTGGTGATGCTGCCGATACCGGCGGAAACGAGGATCCATGGGCCTTCCTCCCCTGCGCGAGCGAGAGCCTCCGAGAGCGCATCGGCAGACATACCAGCCGAATGCGGAGAGGGTGCGTTGTCTGACCAAGCGTAGCCGGGCCTGTCCCAGTAGCAGTAGCGGCTGATGGTTCCGTTCTGCATAGCGTTGTAGACCCAATGCTCGAAATCATACTCGGACGGTTGCTCTCCAGCCTCGAGGATGACGGTGGGTTCCTTCCTTCCCTTGGTGTACGTGACGTTGCCAACGCAGGCGAGATGGACCGCGTACTTGTCGCCGTCGACGAGATATTTCTCACCGTCCATTGATAGCGTTGCATCGCGAGAACGGATGGCCAGAGTGCCCGTCATCAGAATGGTGATGGCCACAAAGATAACCAGGATGGTGGTCGAGAGAAACACGGCAATCCACTCCCTCAATGTCCTCCGCGTCTCGGGGCGGCCAGTCAAGCGCTCCTCCTCTTCGGCTTTGCCCCAAGCCACAATGCGGTCCGCTATCACACACCATGCGGCGATGACTACAGCCCACACGATTGAAGCAATGCCGACCCAGCCTTCCTCAAGCCGTATCTGAGGAACGGCTAGTATGATTATCATGTCAATGATCAGTATACCCGCGACCAGACCGGCGCATACGCGCATGGCGCGCGACGGTGCGGAGAAGAAGAGGAGGGCCACCAGGAGGTTTCCAGCAGTCAGGGTTGTGAAGGAGAAGTCGAAGAATCCGGAGCCGCGCGAATGCATGCCGGGCGGCGAGACGAAGATGGAGACCAGCAGCAGCACCCACCACAGGAAGGAGATTATGAAGAACAGGACAGTTAAATAGCGCGTGAGTCGCACGCTCCAAAGATTGTAAGGCGAGACCTGGGACACTTCAGCAGGAGCTCTACAGCACTGTTGGATGCAATACGCACGGCAGGGTCATCGGGATCCAGGTAGCCGTCGGAATTCGGCGGAGGAGGATGGTGTAAGAGTCTTGTGCGCTCGTCGGGTTCGCGCTCATCATAGGACCTTCTCCGAGGACCGTCATCGCTCCGGCGCGGGGCTCCAGAATCGGAGCCGTTCGCGTCGTCGTCCTTGTTGGAACCCCAAAGAGAAACCATTCTCGCAACGAGGGTCGGGCGAGGGCTGGAAGTGTCGACGGTCGCCTCGGAGGATTCGTCGAGGATACAGCGGGTTCGAGGCAGGGAGAGGAGGTTGGGGTGCGGCAGCTTGGACGGGATGGCGATATGATTGAATGGAGGATCGGAGCAAGGAAGGGCTGGACCGGGCACGACGTCATTTTGGCGTGCTAGACGTGCAGCTCTACACTCGATGCGGCTGTCCACATTTTCGTTTGGCTGCACGTCACCCTGTCAACTGGCCCGCAATGCTAGCTAGCTGGCGGATGGGTTGCGCTTGTTGCCGCAGGCTCCGCTTCCCATTCGTGGTGGCAGCTTCAGCGACATGGTTGTGTGTCCGATGCAGCTCTCAGCGGCCGATCGCATATGGGCTCGTGAGCTCTGACCCATGCGTCGATCTGCGTGCATCAAATCACCCGCCAAGCGCCTCACCAATAAAAGACCCCGCCACCTACCGTCCTCCAGATTTCCAGGCTTTGAAGATCAAGCGAAATCGAGACTTCATCTCACACCCTTGTGTTGCCGCCTTCGCGATTAGTCATTTTCCTTGGCGGCATAACACTGCGAGATCACGGAAAGTGTATGGACATGAGCAATCACCGACATGGTTGTTGCCTTCAATTAGCTGCATATCAACCCAATCGTGCATGCCACCTGGGCTCGGGATCACTGAACAAACACCGGCTTGAGACAGGAAATTGTGGACAAGGGTGAAGAAAATATTAAGGGCTCTGGATATCTGACTGCCCGTCCTATTGGTCTGTCGCTAGAGATCAGACAGAAAAACAACTGCACCATCGAAAATGAAATGTGCTTTTCCAAACAAACAATAACAGAAGACCACCACGAAGAAAGCAATCGCCAAATCTATAACTGACAATGAGCCCTGATGTAAGAAATTTGTTTGCAAAACTGGCAGACTGGAGCGACCTGACAGGTGCGCTTATCCGTCTGGTGGGGGTGTCATATGGTACAATGGGTATCTTTCCCGGAGCAACGGCAAAATGAACGGAGGGCTTGATAGGGGACTTGAACCTAGTCCCGAAAATTCGTGTAAACTTCAGTTCCAAAGAGCTGTTAAGACAGAATAAGGAAATGCAGTAGCTGATGGCAATTATTTTAGTGACGGTGGCCGTTGCCATCGCCGTGGTTGTGAGGAGAGGTGTCCTGCGTGCCCTCTGTGGACTTGGGAGGGCAACACTGGGTGCTGTCACCGCAAGCATCTCCACACGCGAGCAAGCACGTCTCAGGCTCACTTCGGAGGCTTCCAGTCTTGCTCAACTTCTTGTTAAGCGAGCTGTTCCTGAAGCCCGTGTCGCCATCGCAAGAGCTGTTGTCGCTACGGTCTGAGGCGTTGTGATTGTGTCCTTCATTGAGGCAGAACTCAGGCTGAATGGTAGAGGAGTGTATGCCGTACGCATGAAGGCATTTGCGAATTGCACGCGCAAGCTCCATGTAGCGCGCAGACCCTTGGCCCTGGAAATCGTAATCAACCTGCACATGCAGAGAGGCAACCAGCTTGGTGTCACTGAGCTGCCACACATGGAGATGGTGGCAGCTGATGATACCAGGAAGATCAAGAATGTCGCTCTCGATATCTTCGACATTTATGCTGGTCGGCGCAGCCTGGAGCAGGATACGAGAAGCAGCCTTGCAGAGCGGAATGGCCGAGCAGAGGATGATCACAGTGATGATCAAAGAGATGAGAGGATCAGAGTAGAAACGCCACGAGAAGTCCGTAAGCCAGATGATGAGAGCGGAAGCGATCACACCAATGTTTCCGAGAGCATCACCCATCACGTGGAGGAATACTCCGCGCATGTTGAGATCTCCGTGAGAGTGACCATGGCCGTGGCCACCGCTCTGGCCGGATTCCCTGGGCTGGTTGTGCTTGTGGCCTCCGTGCAAGTCTTGTGAGTGACCGTGCGAGTGGCTAGGCTTGCGCCTAGCCGAGCTCTTGCCGTTACTCTTTTGCAAGAGCGGGGAGTTTTCCGTGGGCGCGGCGTCCTCAGCAGCGCCATTCTCGTTCCCATCACTATCCGAGGACTCCTCGGAATCCACAGCGTCCATGCGTGCGGCATTGATAATTTCGTTCCTGAAAGAAGCCGGGTGAACAGGCAGGTCACCGAATCCACCATAACCACCCCTCGACCTCGACCGGCTGTGACGGCGAACCTGGCGGCTCGTGCTAGACGAAGGTCTAGCGGTGGCCTCGCTCGAATTGTCTCCAAAGTCGCCGGCAATCTTCGACGACTGCTTCATTCCTTGGCTGGACGGCCAGTTTCCGAACCTACTCTCAGGCAAAACGTCTGCGACGTTACCTCGCTCGTCTGCAATAGCACCGACGGTGTGATCGGCATGGCTGTGTCCCTCCTCGGCTGCACCAAGCTCGTCGTGGCCGTGGGAATGGCCGTGTCCGCCGTGGCTGTGGCCGTGATCGTGGAAAAGGAATAGGCCGAGGATGTTGGAAGCTAGACCAAAGCATCCAACGATGAAAACAAGCTTGGGGTTTCCGACTTCCTGCGGCTCGACAAAACGCTGGATGGCTTCGAGGAAAATGGACAAACACAGGGCGACGAGGAAAACGCCGTTGATCAGCGCACCCAGGGTCTCGGCTCGTTGGAACTGCGGCGCGGTTAGCGCGTGTTCTAATTTCCCTTGTCCGCACGGAACTTACGCCGTAGGTAAACAGTCGCGAGTGGTTTGTGGCATTGGCGGCTCTCACAGCCCAGAGCCCGACGCAAAGGGAAAGGACATCATTGAGCTAGATTGACGTCAGTAGAGGCGGGCATGTCTGAGCTCGGGGTTACAAACCATGTGGAAGGAGTCGGCCACCAGCGCCAGCGAGTGGACGGCATAGCCTACGGCAAGTTAAGACGACGTAGCCGGGGCGACAGCGCACTACATACCGACGACCAGCTCGAGCAAGAAGAAAGCGCTATCAATCGCCAGCAGAATGAGGATGCGGGTAGTTTTGGAGAGACCCATGCCGAAGGACGACACGCGTCGGTGGCGTGTTGCGGAGGGAAAGTCGGCGGCAAGTGTCTGCAGCAGCGGGCTGCACGGTGGTGTCGATGCGTGCGACGGCGAGGGCGGAGGTTGCGGAAGGAAGACGGTTGGGATGAGAGGAGTGGAGGGCCGTCAGACTTTGGGCGGGCATTGTATTAATGGCTATCGATACCGCAGGCGAAACTGGCCATTGCGCTGGGGCCACTGCGGCGCCCTGGGGCGCCCACAAAGCGCTGATTCCACTTATGCACGTGCTGGACGGGAGCGCAGGCAAGAACAGCACCACATAGCAGCGCCAATAACGCACCCTGCGCTTCAGCTCATACTGACGCGTCTCAGCCAAAGCCAATTCCAGGCATCGATCCGATCTGTTCAGCACACGACACCGCAAGGACCAAGGGGTAAGGGAGGGAACTCCGAACTCCGGTGCAGTCGAAAGCCTAACCGCGAAACGCCACTTTACACGGGGAACACTGCTACACCAATTTCGCCCTAGCCAGGCGAATTTAACGCGTGGTGCTAACATATTCCTGCTACGTGGTTTCTCCCGATCAACGACCAAGTTGCCAGAGTGTGGTCGGATCTGCGAGCGAGATCGGGGTCCGGGAACGGGAGGAATGCATTCCAGAACGGGCATCGAGTCAGAAGGGACACGTCAATGTACTGAAATCATTTGCTCCAATATGCGACTCAGGACGTCTCACAAGGTTGATGATCTTGTAGCTGCAGGTAGCCGCAATAAACGAACTCCGCAACTGCAACATCTACGGAGTTCCGAACAGGTGCCGACGAGAGTGTATAAGCTGCTGACAGCCCGCAGAATTTTCTAGAGAACCCCACTGAAGGCGAGTCTAGAAAACTCCCAAGACCCGAGCCACGGAATCTCGTAATGCTTAGCAAGAACATCCAACGTCTAGCACAGCCTTTCGGCTTCAAGCACCAATGACGACATGCAATTTAGCAGGGTCTTACAAGGAAGCATTGCGATTGAGTAACGTGCGCACTCAATAATGTTCTGCGTTGCGTGTGGACACGACTTGCCAGCGCAGCTAGGTAATAGTAGTGGTTGATGGACCCCGATTGCGCGCCTGCCTAAGGCGGCAAGAGAATGTGATGCCCCGGCCCCGCGCTTCTTCTTAGCCCCCGCTCCGCCTTCAGCCCTGCCAAACGTCATTCGACCTCAACACCACCGCCTTGCTGCGCGTCCTCCGCACAACTCAACCGCGACTGCAAGCCGCAACGCGCCAACCATGCGACCATGTCTTTCATTGTCTCCGACAGAGTCCTTTGGCTCGGCATAGGTGCAGGCATCTACGCCCTCGTCCGCGCCGTCAGCTACGGCCTGCACGACATCTACAACCTGACCGAAGTTGCGTCCGCGCCTGACTCGCCGCGCGCCGTCGCACAAGGCACCGAAGATGGTGCGTCCCCAAGTCCTCTGCATCTGCACCACCGTTGCGCTAACTCTGCAAGACATCCCGCTGCCGAGCCTGCAGGTCCTCGCGACCCAGCACCCCAACCTCGAGATCCGCAAGGCCGCAACCTCGATCGTGACGACGCGCGTTCTCAATGACCCTTCCACCATCCGCCGCATCCTCGCCGACTACAAGAAGCCCGACGGTGCCCCCGACCAGCGCGCTGCCCGCAACGCCATCCAGCTGATCCGCTCCACTAACGGCGTTGACCTTGAGGATTGGGACGAGGAGCACAATGAAGACGACCCCGCCGCCGCGTTTGAAGTGGGCTTCAATGCCACTGGGCGCGGCGGTGGTCGCTCGCGCTCGACTGCCGACATGCGCCGCGAAATGGCGAGCCGCTACTGGGCCGTCGAGCACGTTGAAGGCGACGATTGGGACGATGCGTCTGACGACAACAGTCATGCCGCAGACGTGACATCTGATGACGGGAATGATGACCAGGCTTTGACGATTACCGGGCATATCGTCGCCGAGAATAATGACTCCGAAGCACAGCCTTCAAGACGTGGCGGCGAATTCGACGCCTTCGTCGAGGCCGACGTATCTGCACTGTTTGAAGACCTCGGTCGTCCGGACTCATCTCCTGATGGCGTTGAAGCTGCGTATGGAACCACGGCTGCTGCCCCCAACAGCGTCCTCCGTGAGGACGGCGACACCGCAGCTGTCTGGGACCGCCACCGTCGTCTCTCGGAGACTCGACGAGCTCATGGACTCAGGGATCGGCGCCGTGGTGACACTAGCCACATTGTGGACGACGTGCCGAGGCCTCACGGCAGGAGGCATCTTCGAACCCGGAGCAGTAGAGAGAATGAGGAAGAAGTGGCTCGGCGACGCGTCAGACGTGAGGCTGTTGTCGTTAATGACGGAGACAGGCCAATTAGTCAGGATGATATTATTCAAAGACCACTGCAGCGACGGTCTTACTAGGATTTTAAGCGAAAGTAGTGGTTTATAGCATGGCTATGCATTGGGTAGGCGTTCTCTTTGGGGTTGGGTGGCTGGGACAGCCAACCATGACATTAGCGAGTATGACTGGGATAGAAACGTTACAGAAGGGGAATGGCTTTTCAATTTACCGGTCCTTCTTGAGCAGAAACTCTTTAAACGCTAAACAGTGCACTGTCCCAAATACGAAACCTTGCAGTTCAAGCGCTGACGCGGGAATGCATCGAAGCAGTCGAAGAAGTCCGTAGTTACCGAGATGAATTCGAGTTGATGGACAACTTGGACCTTGTTCTCCGGGAAGAACGAGCTGTAGTTCTCTGCAAGTCCTCCAGCATTTTGAGAGCGCTCTGTCTGTGCACGAACGAACAAGTTCTACCAAACCGTATCGCCCTGCCCAAATCGGCGCCTTTCTCGATGAGCATCCGCGCAGTCTCTCCGTGCCCGCAATAGGCTTCTCTGAATAGTGGCGTTGGATGTCCGGGCCCAGCAACGTCGACTCTTGCACCACCGTCCACAAGCAGCTGGACTATCTCCGTATGCCCTTTGTGGGCGGCTTTTGAAAGAGCGGTGTTGCCAAACTGGTTCTGGACCTCGAGTGACACTCCACTATTAGAGCCTTGATTATGTCTTTGTTGTTTCCATAAGCTGCCGACATGAGTGGATTGATGTCCTCGGTGTTTTTCGTCTCTGCCTCACAGCTTCTCTCGATAAGCAGTTTGGCAACTTCGGTTCTCTCGTGTTCTATCGCAAACATCAACGCCGATTGTCGATTGGAAGCGATCATGAGAAGAGTCTGCCCAGCGATGGTATGGTTGATACCATTTCCCCGGGTCTTGAGTATTTCGACAACCTCAAGAGTGGCACTTGCTTGCGGCACTGAGGAGTGCCGTATCCCCCGTTGGATCCGTAGCTTCGACTGAAGCACCTCTTTCCACCAGTAACTTGACCATGTCCTTGTGTCCCTTGCGAGCAGCAAGATGTAGCGCTGTGTATCCTCGTGAGTCGCGGGTGTTTACTTGTGCCCCAAGATCCAGTAGCAAGCGGGCCGTGGTTATTCTTTCTTTAGAGACGGCCATTTGAAGCGGCCTGTTACCTTTGTCATCCACGGATAGTTCCAGGTCTGCCCCTTTCTCGACCAGAAACCGAACGATGTCCGCAGGGCCACTCGTGCATGCACGTCCGAGTGGTGTGCCGCCGGATCCATCTTTCATGTTTAGAGTTCTAGGATCTCGATTGACGAGCAGACACGCGATGGAGTGATAGTCTTGCCTCATCTTCATTGCCCTCTGTAAAGGCGTGTATCCAAAAGAATCCATAGCCCTGCTTGGTACCGTCGGCTGCGCAAGAAGAATCTTCATTACCTCCTCGGAGCTGAATTCAGCAGCGTAATGCAACGGCGTCTGTTTTGTCGAATTTTCAACATAATGCAAATCTGCTTGGGTTTTCTTGAGAAAAGGCCGGACACTTGATTCGCACCCGGCCCTCACAGCAAAGTGGAGCGGGCTCTGTCCATCGTGGTCGTGATGATCCTTGGGCCCCAAGCAGTCTAAGATCGCTTCTAGTGCTTCCAGCTGCTTCCACTCGACGGCCCAACAAGCCGTAGTCTTGCCGTATCGACCGAGCTTGCGTGGAGCGCAAGGTAATAAGCCGAAGCTACATGGAAGGCCGTTTATGCTATCACGTATCCTACAAGCGCTCGATGAATTCTTGTCGCAAGTATTCTACCCAATTTTGGACGTTCTTGCTCATTCTTAACTGCAAAGGATTTCGCTATCTTCTTTCTTTTTGAGAAATCTGACCTGCGCAAACTGTAGGGAAACTACAAAAAATGTTGCCATCAGCTATCCATTCAACCATTTTCCTCTCCCTTTCTTCCATCGCAGGCTTCCTTCCCTTCTGGCACCCGCTCTCTCTCATCCACCTTCCTTCCTTAAATCAAACCGCCCTACAAATATCCCAACCCAGCACCACTAACAAACTCCAGATCACTCCTGAGCACCCATTCTTCAACGCCTACTTTCGCCGCACCCTCGGCCTGGCGTTGGCTCCCTAGTTCCATCCAACGCGCCAAGAGGCCGCCATCGACGACGCCACGGCTGCCGAAACCCTCGCTCTCGACGGCGCGGTGAGCGCGGGGATTGAGGCCGCACCAATGCTCAAGTGAGCCGAGCAGGAACGTCTGCAGCGCGCCGAGGCGGCGGTACTGCTGCTCGGACACGGGCGTGAGGAGAGCTACGCTGCCGGAAAGGGTGGTGAGGAGGATGTGCTGTTGTGGGGGCTTCGTAGTGGCGGTTGGATCGAGGTCCATGGCGTCTGGGTTGTTTTCGGGGTCGTAGTCGAGATCGTCTGGATCGTCAGGGTTCGAGGTACCCGTGGTGGGGAGAAGGGACGAGGGAAGCAGCGTCATGGTGGTGGTGAAGTGGCCGGTGTGGAAGGTCGACTTGTGCAGCAGCCGCTGGCCCGACAGCGACTTGGGGTGCTCTGGGTCGTACTGTAGCACGTGCAGGTTGCAGTCCGCATCCGCGACCATCAGGCACAGCTGCTTGTCGTGTGGCAGGAATTCGGCCGCCATGACCTCCATGTGTGCTTTGCTCTTTCCGAAGAGTATCATCTTGTATGGGTCCTCCTGAAGCCGTGGTCAGCATCGAGTTTATTCCGATACACTGCTAGAATGCTTACCGTGTACCCGACGAACCAGGCTCCCTTGGCGGCGTCGCCCATCAGCAGCATCCCCGATCCTTTGAGCTCTCTTGCAACGGTTACGTAACATTGCATGTCCATGAAAGCAACTGGCAGTAGCGTGCCGTCCTCCTTCAGGCCTCTCACCATACACTTTTGACCTTGTGCCATGAGCAAGAAACCTTGACTGCCGACGTCTGTGATGGCGGTAACTGAGCCCCTCACCTCTTCCTTGGCGATCAGCTTCAGCTTGCGGTTAGTCTCCGGGTGGCCGGGTTCGGGGACGACGTTGATGACCTCGAACACGTATATGCAGCCACGTGATGGCAAGTCTTCACCGCGAATAAAGCCGGTACCTACGGCTACCAGCTGCTTCCGCTCATGCGTGTTCTCTGAGACCTCGAGATTAAGCACCTTGGTCGTGAGGACAACCTCAAATGCTTCGAGCTCGTGCCTATGTTGAGATGAGCTTCAGAGTTTCCAAGCAGGAGGGGTCGGTGTCCTTACGTATCGATCACGTTCATGGTCTGCGCATCAAGAACCTTGATCATGCCGTGTTCGACCATTGGTTTAAATGTGATGTCTGCATTGGACAAGTTAGAAACTGCTTAGAGCAACAGAGAAAGAAACTCACTTTCTTCGAGCCATTCATGGTGATGCTCATCTTCCGGCAGTGTAAAAGGTTCTTTCTCACCCACACCAAGAACGAGGACATCCTTGGGTGGATGGTAGCACATAGCCTGAATATCCTGTCCCATGGGTACCTTCTTCACCGCCCAACCAACATCGCCGTAGCGGAATCCGTGTGGGAGTTGACACACGCGTAGGTTTCCCTGTGGAAGAAGGTAGGTCAGCAATTGCCGGACACCCGAGTATGGCTCGAAGCACCTACGTCAGTGTCAATGAAAGCAAACCCACGATCGCACTCCGCCGTGTGGAAGCTGCTCAGGTTTTTGACCGACTTGGTCCTCATCTTGAGTACTCTTGGCAGGCTCGAAGATTCCTTCAAGATGAAACTCGGCGATGTCCCTGCCATGAATGCGGCGCTGTACCCTCCGACATTAACAAGAGGAGTCAGGATACTCTCCCTCCCATCTGCAACCTCTTCAGACTCTAGCGCAGGGTCTTCACTGAATTCTGGGAGTCGCGGCTGGGGTACCTTGAGCCACCTTAGGTTCTCGATGAAGGGCTGCACGGTCTCATGGATGGGGAAATGGTGCGGTTGGTAGATCACTAGGTCATTGGACGAAGTGCGTACCTAGTAAGATTAGCAGTGTTTAGGTAGAGCAAGAAGGCGCGTGCTTACGATAAGGTGCGGGCTTTTCGACGTTGAGTCACCAAGATCTGCTACAAGGATTTCACTTAAAGCTGCCTTTGCAGACGACCGTCGAGGAGTAAAGTCTGCTGTCAACATGGGTGGAAGGAAGCCAAGGCTTGCGGCAATGTAGGCCGGCTTCGATAGATCCGGCAATGCGTACATCTATTCAGCAAATCAGCTCTGAACTCGGACGCGGGTGAAAACACTAGTCTTACGTGTAGCCCGCCTTCGGCACTGAGAAGATAGGCCAAGGCTTTGTCTCCCGTGGATGGCGATTGGTGGATGCAACCCGAAAGCCATTTGGTGGATAACAGGGAATCGCCTCGGTCAATCTCTTCCATCTCGCCATTTGCATCCGCTTGCAAGATGATGACACTTGAATCATCGCGCAGCACAAGGATGTAAGGGTCTGCAAAGCTGGCACTGATAATTCTGAGCTCCGAGCCGTTCTCATCTTCCATGGGAAGGATTTGATCAAGGCCAAGTTCTACACATGGGGAAAGTTAGTCATGCTCTGGTAAATTGCACTGTATGGCAAACATTGCTTTGTGCACAAGTCCGAGGGCAGTGAGAAGGGTGAGGTGGAAACATTGTATTGATCTAAAAGCACATGGTTTGTGGAAGCTTTTGCAGTCCGATCTGTCCTCTCGAGCTTCCACGCAAATGCTCTGGCCACAGTTCGAGCTGCAAGTAGAATGCCGCTTTGACCAGCAGAGACACCGCAGCCTTGCCGATGTGCAGAACCGCTGTAGGCCAAGGTGGCTTGAAGCTTCATTTTAGTCGTAATGCCACCCGAATGGGCATTGGGATCTAGCCTTCTAACAGCGATGGAAAATGAATATGAAAATACGCACTTACCGGAATCGTAGCTGCGGATCTCCGCTTTCAACACCTGAACTATCCTTGTTCCGCCAGCAATGGTGCCTACATTGATGGTAGCTGCATCTTCACGCTCAAAGTCGCCTTTGCTGGTTTCTTCGAAACCAGTGGCTGTGATGTTGAAGACAGCAGACTCTTCGCCACCCTCACTGTTTGACCTCAAGACGATCAAAAACTGATCATAGTCCACATCCGCCGCAAGTTTTGCCTCGGCATCTTGCGGGCCGGCAGCCATCATTCCTTTGGGAGCCGGCTTCTTGGCGTGGACCGACCAGACGGCTCGAGCAGTGGAGAATTCTCCCTTGCGCATGATGACAGGATCAATTTCCCGTCTCATGACAGCGAGAGCTCCAGCTTTACCACGTCCCGTTGATGCGACGAGGTCGAGTTGGTCTATCGTCTTCTCCAAAACGCCCACGGCAGTGTCTGTTACCTTGTGGCTGGCTAGAGCCATATCCTTGATTGGTGCTAAACTTGGTAAGCTGTCGTGGATCCTGAACGTGTAATTGCCGGGATCACTGGAGTCTGTTGACGCTGCAGCAGTCTTTGCGGTCGAAGGACCATCCCCATAAAGATCGTCGTCATCCTCTAAATCCTCTTCATCGAATGACAATTCCGCATCATCAGCGAGCATCTCAGCATGCGTTCGCTTTCTGGATAGTTGTGTCGCCTTCTTGGTCCAACCGAGGACGACGGAGTCTCCATCTTCGCTGCCAATAAACATCCTGTTGCGGCCTAAACTCGTCGTGCAAGAAGCCGCGGTCACCATGACGAAGCCTCCCTTATCTTCCGACACTCTCCGGATGGAGATTCCAGAGACCGACCTTCCATCGAGCTTGAAATCGATGATAGCCAAGCTACCATCTCGAAGAACGACGAGCAGGTCGCCAGTCTCAGACGACAGCAGCTCCACGCTGGCGCCTTCTAGCCGCATACCAAGGTCGGATTGGTCGGCCATAGGAAAAGAGGAGCATTGCTTGGCAAAATCATTGACAGCGACCGCGTTCGTCTTCCCGGCTTGATCGACATGAATGAACTGGTTTGCACCAAGGAGGAGCGCGCCGCCAACAGGTAGAGGCAGCGGCATCACCTTGGAAGTATCATACGGAAGACCGGTGACTGAGAGCAGGGCGGTCGATGCCTTCTCTTCCAGATCCAGCGTGAAGACGGTGTAAGTCAAGACATCGCGGCGCTCGTAGAGCAGCGAGGCAGCGGCTGCTTTGTTCGCTGAGATAATACCAAACGTAGGCTCTCGGTACTCGTGGAGAAAGTCGAGGTGAACGGGGTGCGTCAGGGTAGGGTCGATCTGCGGCAATGACAGGGCGAAGGAAGACTTGTATGGGGTCTGAGGCACATCGCCATTTGTTGCCTTTTCTTTAGCAGCAGGGGGCTCATCTAAATCCGGGTCGTAGTCATCGCCCTCAACTAGGTCGTCGCCAAGCTGGCGGAAAGGCAGAATAGCCAGGTGGCGTGCGCCAAACTTAAGAGCGGCGCACCTGCTGCTCGGATCGGCAACCAAAAAGTTGTGATACTGGCCCAAGTCGGCGTCCCATGGGGCACCCTGCAGCTCTTCGCCCTCGTAAAAGTGAATGGAGATGGTCGACAACGCATGGTTCACCGGATCCCACTCGACCAGACTCATCTTGGCGTCCCGAAAAGCAATTAGGAGAGCATCACCGCCAGACTTGGTGTCGAGTGCCTTGATGCGAGCAAGCGAGAGGACGGTGCCCTGCAGCGGATACTCGGCGACGAGCACAAGCTTGGACGTGTGTTCGGTTCGCTGGACGAATAGATCGGCGGGCTCGGAGGGGTCGTCGGCGGCGACAGCGGTAGCGGGGCCATCTTTGGCAGCTTGGCTGACCTCGGTGACGATGGACTTGAGCTCGAAGACTTGAAGCAGCGACGTCTTCGCAACGACGAGGTTGTGGGCCTTGGGGCCGAGGAATGCCAGGCTGACGGCATTGGAGACGGCGGTGGGCGGGGTGAGCTCAGTGTAGACCTGCATGGTGTCGGCGGAGGGAGCGCAGGACAGGCGCAAGCATGGTGCGCCGGGCAATGGACGCGGTTTGTTGGTGGTGGTGGTGGTTGCGAAGCGGAATGCCGACGCGCCAAGCACTCGCTGCAGGGAGCAACGCGATCGCCGTGGCGCACGTCCCCACGTCATCGTGAGGCAGCTCCCGTCGCCAGGCAAGCTTCCCCCGCCCGGATTCCACAGGCTACATACATACTTCGACTTGATTTGACTCTCCAGAGCTTCCGACTTCACAGCGTCGCCCGCAGACGCAATCTCACCACCATGGCGCTCATCCAGACAAGTTTGATCTGGGTCGCCTACGCCGTCGCAATTGTCGTTCTGCTGGCCATCGCCGCCATCTTCGTCTACATCTACCAGACCCCTCGCGAACGCGCCGCCTCCGTGACCGCAGTATGCATCTTCACCGTGAGCGCTCTCTGGGCCACTATTCTGCTCATGCCCGTCGACATTGCCCTCACCTCGTCCACCAACGCCGCCAACGAAGGTCGCCGCAAGGACTGGGCCACGCCCGACAAGGTCGACGACATTGTTTACACTCTGAAGATTGTCTACTATACCCTGTACTCGTTGGACGCTGTGCTGTGCCTTCTGCTCGTTCCCTTCACCTACTTTTTCTACGAAGAGTACGATGAGGGTGCCGAAGACGATGGCACGCAGACCGTGGCGACCCGCCTTTGGGGTGCCCTCAAGTACACCGTTGCTTTCATCGTCTTGGTCGTGATTTTGTTCCTCGTCGGCTTTTTCGTGCCCGTTGCGAGGAGCACCAAGCACCAGCACCTAGACTTGGACTATTTCAAGAAGCTCTTGGCTGAGAATCGTAAGTCGTTCCTGCTGGCCACTTCGATGCTGGAAAGCTCACACCACCCTACTAGATGGCGAGCGCGCTCTTTCATTCGCCCTAGGCTTTTTGATCACCATCGGTACGATTATATACATTCTCTACACAGCTGCTGGCCTCGCGCTTCTGCCCGCAGCCATGATCAAATCTGCTCCATCCGTTTCGGCCCCGACACTAGCTCAAGACACCGCTGCAGAACTTGAATCAAACCGCGAGCAGCAGAGACAACTCGAGCGGCGCAACGAGGGCCGCGCTGATGGCCTGGATGCTCGTGAGCGCCGCCAGCTCGAAGCTCTTGTGCGCGACGAGCGCACTCTTGTCAGGCGGGAGCGTCTTGCAGCCGAAGCCAGCGGCGAGGAGCGAGGCTGGCTGATGCGGGCCTGGATCAAAGTCGAGGCCGTCTTCAGGCCTATCAAACTCCTCGGCGGAATCGTACTCATGATCTTTGCGCTCCTGATCTTCGTCTCCATGCTCATCACCGGCATCGACAAGGCAAAGAACTCCATCTGCAAGGCCGGATGTGGTTATGTGCTCGGTCACATCAATATTTTCCAGCCTATCAACTGGATCTTCGTCCAGTCTTCCAAGGTGTTCCCCATGGACTACATCATCTTCCTCTTGCTGGTACTGTTTTTGTTTTCTGCATCAGTCGTCGGCATTGCCACTGTGGGCATCCGCTTCCTTTGGATCACCATCTTCCAGATCAGGAAGGGCCACACAAGCCCTCAGGCCCTCCTCCTGGCAACAGTCCTTCTGACTTTGATGGTCCTGGCCATCAACTATTCTGTCGCCATGATGATTGCGCCGCAGTACGCCACTTTTGGACCCCAGACCTACTGTGACCGTCCCGCCCAGCATCCAGGAGAGCAGCCGGATTGCTCGCAACACAAGAGCGCCATCAAACCCTGCACTGAACTTGCAGAGAACCCTGTCGCGAAAGATGTTTGCACTCCTAGTGTCGTCACCACATTCATCAATCGCGTAACAGTGAACTTCCCCTTCTTCGGTGTGGT
>RHKH01000069.1:86079-101882 GCA_009829795.1 Lasiodiplodia gonubiensis | reverse complement strand
CCGATCTTTTTTTTTTTTTTTTTTTCGATACCTGAGCTAACAAACATCAGTGGTGTATCTGATTGTTTTCATCACCATGTTGTTCCGTACTCCGAGGCTCGACGTGGCCCAGCTCGATGCAGATCTCGAGGAAGAGGAAGAGGAAGGACTGCTTTCCAGCACGGGTCGTCGCTTCAACGCTACATGGCAAGACATCACCAGCCGTTCAAAGGCTAGAGCTGCTGCGTATGGGGCAACCGACAATGGTACTAACAACGACAGCCGGTCTGAGGGCAGAGACACCAACTGGTGATCTTCTCACAAGCTGCAGTCTCATGAGCCTAGGCGGCGAGAATCCTGCGTATGATGTAATATCCATTTGTTCTTTTTTTGTTTTTCGTCTTTCTTTCCCTTGCTGTGTGCGCATGATATCCCAAGGTGGTTTATATAGTCCTTTCTGAGAAATGAATCTTCATAGCCGTGTATCTGAAGCTGAGCTGTCAATACAATTGAGCAACCACAGGCCAGTCGATGTCAACTGTCTACAAGCGACCGACGATTAGTGTTTCTATGCGATTCGCAGAATTATCTCGGTCGGCGTCATCCACTGGCAACGTCCACTAGCACGTAATGGCATTCAATTTGTAGCTGTAGTGCTAGTCTAGGATAGCAGGTGTGCCCCATCCCGAGATGTGAAATTCGCTCAACAAAAATTCACGTCTTCCAAACCGCGGAATCTTTCAAGGAGGCGACCAGTCGTAGAGATTGCCCACACACTAATCCTCCTTGCTGCCCTTGCCATCTTCATCGTCCTGGCCGCCAGAGAACCTCTTCCAGATCAATATGCCAAGCACTGCAGCGACGTAGCTGGAAGCGATCCAGCCAAATACGATTGCAACGCCGTATCCACCCATCATGGCACTCGTGAGAACAGCGAAAGTGCTACCGGCAGCAACGGAGCCGATGGATGCTTGAATAACCGCAGCGATGGAACCTATTGTGCGGGTCAGTCGCTTTCACTTGACCGCGTGGATATCGGGATTGGATGGTGCTGTATTTCACTTCCTCACTTACCAGCAGCGATACCAGTAGCGGTGAAACCAACAAGGTGCAAGATGACCGGAGGCAAGACAACGCCAGAATAACTGCGGCGACGATGGCAGCTGTCTTGTACGGGTGCAATTTGACCCACTCGATGGTATGACGGACTTTGATGTACAGCACGTCGCGAAGGTCGAGGAAGGTCTTCTTGATGATACAAGGTGCCTCAATGCAGAAGACCTTGAAGTCGTTCTTGAATTTGGCTGCAGTGTTTTCAAGCTGGATTTTCGCGTTTTCCGCCTTCTTCGTAACGGTCTCCATTGCAGTGTTAGCAGCTGTGGCAATCGTTTTCATCACTTTGCCAGCGGCCGTCGAGATTGAGTCAAAAAAGCCCATTGTTGCGTTCGACTTGGGTCCGGAGGAGGGTGAAGAGGATTAGCGAAGTAGCGGGGGCTGGAGTTGAGTGAGCGTCAGGGCGGAAAGACGACCATCTTACGACTAGGCATCGAAGGGTTTTCACGTGCATGTGCGTATTGCGCTTTGCACGTGCGTATTGCGCTTTTCACGTGCGCATAGCCCCCGTAATTCTTTCGGGAAGCTGCAGCTTTGATATAAAAGGGCCTCGCTGTCCTCTCTCTTCTACACCAAACACTCCACTCACAACCCTAGTGTCTCGCCGTGAAGCCCTCATTGACTCCGTCAGACCACGCACACGCTCAAGAACAAGATCGTCACTGAGGCGCAAACTTGTACTGAAGTTCATTCGCCCGGGCTTTCACGTGTACGTTCCCTCACTTCACTCACTTTGATGTTGTGCATTGCAAAGGACAACGCTAACACGAGGACCTCGTTAGAGAGCAGGCTCACCTCACCACCATGGCCAACCCAGATCTCACAAAAGCGATCGCGAGGCTTAAAGCAGAAACAGCGGATATAGCTCGAAGACGTGCTACGGTTGAGGCCGAGGTGAAGGAAGAAGTGGAGAGGATCGCGAGGCGCGATCAGGAGGCTCTGAGTGCAGCGCGATTTCCTTATCCGAAAGGATATAAGCCGAAGTTGGAAGACTGGGAGGATGATCTCGTGAAGCACTTTCCAGACCTCTTTGTGGCTGATGGACAGGATGATGAAGAGCTCGAGCAACCGAAACCCCGGGAGTTTGAGGTTTGCGTCAATGGCCAGATCATCCCCATCGCCCACTACTTGGGCCGTGAATGGACGGAGATGATCAACGAGCTTGAAGAGCTTCCTCCCATCGACGAGCCCGAAGGCCTTTGCACAACTCTGACACCATGGCAGAAGACAGGGGCGACCCTTGCAACGATCACCGCCTGTATCTGCAACGATGACCTCGTTAAGGGATCATTCAACCTGATCATTACCACCAAGACTTGCGTGCAGCAGTGGAAAGACGAGTTAACTTGGCACTTCGAGAACACACATCGTCCCCGCGTGTTCATCTTGGATGATCCCACCGTCACCCTCAACGACCTGTTAGACGGAGAATACCAATTCGTCATCACGACGTACCAGTTTGTCGAGCATCGATGGCGAGCAAAGACGCATCAACGACAGTTCCAAGAGTTGGTAAGACTGGAAGGTCTTGAAGAAGCGCAACGGACGTATCCAAAGAAGGATCAGCCATACCTGACCAAACGGCCAATCAATTGTCTATATTCTGAGGCAATTGAGATGCTTGGGGCGCAAACCAAGCACCTCGTTGTGGACGAGGCTCAGTATGTCAAGGCAAGAGAAGGGAGCACTCACAAGGCACTTAAGGCGCTCAAATATTCGAGAATCTTCATGCTGAGCGGAACCTTCATCGACAACCGCTGGTCAGACATCCATGGGCTTCTCGACCTACTTCCAGATCCTCATCCATTCAATTCATGGGAAAGGTTTCGGCTGGCTTTTGCAGCGCCCAACAGGGCCCCCCTGTCCAACCCAAGCAGGTCTAAGGCAAATCGTTTGATCAAATTCTTACAGGCTTTGGTGGTTTCACGCCCAGACACGGTTCTGGAGCTTCCTGGATTAGTCGTTCATGACTTGGTGTTCGAGTTGGGTGAAGAAGAAATGAACTTGGTCTCCTATTGGGCTGGGAGATTTATTCAAGAAGTGCGAAAGCTTGAAGGGAGTTCGCGATTAGCGTTTACGAATCCCGGTGATGACAAGCATATGAAGGCGCTGGGCTTTGCCATTCGAGCACAACAATGGGGCAGTCACCCCTCCTTGGCCCCAGAATGGGAGGATGAGAACATCGGCGAGCTCAGTGCGAAGGGCAAATCCATCATCGATTCTTTCGTCAAGGAATTTGTAGGAAACCATGAAGAAGTCAACTACAAGGACCTGGCGGCAAAGATGGACGACGGCTGGTTGCCCAAAGCATTCATCCGGAAAGGGAAGAAAAGAAAGGCGGAGGAATACGAGGAAGACGAGGATGACGAAGAAGACCCGTCACCGGAAATCATACCATCAATTGTGGTGGATGGCCGTACTGAGTGGTTGAAACTACTACGGTCCATGAAAGACGAGGAGCTCGTTTCCTCCAAGACTTCCATCATCCTCTCACAAATCAAGAGGATCAACCAAGAATGACCTGGCGAACGAGTTGTGGTTTTCTCCCGCTACCTCAAGTTTCTGGACATCCTTGCAGAGCTGATGCGCAGGGACGACTACTTTAAGGGCCAACAACCTCTAAGGTTCGACGAAACTCTTTCACCGAGAGAGAGAGAGCAGGTCAAAAGCAGCTTCAGCTCCTGCGACTCGAAAGTACCACTCCTGATTACACAGGGCGCAGGAGGCGCTGGCATGAACTTGACATCAGCGTCAAAGATCATTCAATGCGAGCTCTGGTGGAACGGTAATGATGAGAGACAGGCATGGCGACGTTGCTACAGGAAAGATGAAGTAAAAGTCGTACATGTCTGGCTCGCGTTTGGCAGTAACTCAATCATTGACCACATCTTGAGAACACGACCGAAGGAGTTGGCGGTCAACGACTCTTTGCTCGAATACTTGAGGAGAGAGGATAATGAACCCCCGAAGGTTCCCCGGATCTTCATGTACGGAAATGGAGAGTGAGAGGTGGAACGAGCTCCTCGTAGTGGCCTCTATATAGCTTAGCATAACAGCCCTATTCTATCTGCCAATCCGAAGCAGGTGCTATTACAATAGAATGAAAACAATAGAAATGAGATATAGCACCAAAAAAAAGAGGGGGTAGTCTTTCCTGGAGTTTTCGTGAACACCGCCACATTCCACTTTATCAACACGTTTTCTTCCTCTCTCCCATGTCATTTCAGATCTACCCGTCTGCCTCTGACCACTCTGATAATTTTCAGAAATGCCCTCTTTCTAGCGAGACAGACGTGGGTGACGGTTAACTCAAGCTGCACCCACTCGGTTCGGGCCCACAAACTCCAACCTGAAAGCAAGTACATGCAAATGAGTAGGAAACTCAGATTGAGGAACTGCACTGTATACTACATCAAACATAACAATCCTCTCGGGGTATCTCAATCTTACAGTGGGCGGAGAAGTTAACACGAGAATGCTCCATACAAAGAGTCCAAGAAACCTTCACTGCATCATCCTACGCCTCAAACACCCTTAAAGCTCACCGCGCACCGAGCGTTTCGAGAGCGATCCTCAACTCTTTGACTGCCGTAGGGACATCCTCAAAGTTCAAGGCCGAAATCGCCCACTTTGCATGCTTCTGAGCATTCATGACCGAGTCGTCATCCGTCCTGTAGTTCTCTGCTCCTCTGGCTGTGGGCGGGGGTAGGTTGGTCTGCGCAATCGGGGCAACGGGCTGCGGCGGAATGGCGGGCACGGAGGGTATGGAATTGGCTGGCGCAACGACAGGTGCGGAAGCTGTAGGTGCCGAAGGGGGCGGTTGATAGAAGTCGTTCGGATTGTACTGGCCATTATCAGGCGCGGGAGGAGTTGAAGGCGCATCATCCATTGGCTGCTCAGGCGCTGTAGGCAGGCTGGGGGCAGGGCCTTCTGATGTGAAAGTCGGCACGGCCGGGAAGTAGCCTCCGCCAATGGAGTTTTTGCGGTCCTCTGTAGACTCGAGTGGGGAGACGTCGCCGTGGGTAGGATCACCAAACGGCGGTGCGGAGGGAGCGCCAGCCGGTGAGATGGGAAGGGATGTCTTGGGCTCTTGTGAAGGCGAAGGCGCAAAGGAAGGAGGAGCCGTCTCAACTGTAGGTTGCAGGGAAAGGGTGCCATTTATCCGCTGAACTTCGGGGTCGTTGGGATCGAGGGCGGGGGCCGACTCTTCGTCGGCGGGCTCGGGGTCTTGCACGGGGTTGGACAGATTGGGGTCCTCGCCAGCTTTCAAGGCCTTGGCAATGCGCAGAGCGTGGTATTTGGCGTATTTTGACTTGGCAGCGAGCTCGGGATCCAGTGTGCCCCAGACGGCCATGAGATCGAGGAAGGTGGCAGCGGCGCGGAAGGTGTCTGCTGTCTGGCTGAGGGCACGTCAGCCGGCAATTGAGAGGCAGCGGGGATGTATGCGTACGCTGAAGCCTTGTTTGCGCGCACTGCATTGTCGGCCCGCTGAAAGGTTTCAAGGGCAAATTGCTCGACGTAGACCTTGGCAGCAACGTCGTCGAGGATGGCGTCATTGTCGGCGTGCTGGGCTTTGGTTTGCTCCAGCTTGTCCATCAGAGTGGTGGTGTATTGCATGCATTCTTCGTCGGTGGTGTGCAGGCCCTTGGCAATGATTTGGTTCACGATGAAGTATTCGCCTGCGGGCTGGGTCAGCTGGGTGGGGTACAGCAGGCCGGCGGAGCGCTTACACCAGTAGGAGACGACGGGCTTGAACTTCTCGAGCTGGACGGCGCGCTGGGCGAAGCGGGTGATGTCGGCGGCCTTCAGGCCCGGGGGGACTTTGGACGTCATGGCGGGGGTTGTGCGTGGGCAAGGTGGGGAGGGGGATGGGATGCGGTTGTGGTGCTGGCGGGCGCGGCTGACCGCCTGGAGCTCTGGCCACGCGGGAGATGCACCTTCGAGAACCCCCGCGAATCGATTAGCGCCATTGAGGCCAGCTTGCATATTCCGAGCTATATTACGCTCCCGCCTCTGAGCCACACCTCCCGAACCCGCTCGCACTCTCCCGTCTGCAGCTTGCCATGGTGTCCCACAAGGCATTGGCCGCCGCCGCGGTCGCCGCCTTCTTCTCCTCGCCCGCCCTCGCCGCCATGTACCCCAAGAACTCACCAGTCTTGCAGGTCGAGGCCAAGGACTACAGTAGCCTCATTGCAAAGTCCAACCATACTGCTGTAAGTCCCCACGAGGCTTGCTCGGCCAGCCACGCTGACAGCGCGCCAGATTGTCGAGTAAGCTCCCGGTAGTCGCGACACCACTTGGTCCTAGCTCCTAACCCAACCCACCAGATTCTACGCGCCCTGGTGTGGCCACTGCCAGAGCTTGAAGCCCGCCTACGAGAAAGCCGCCAAGAACCTTGCCGGTCTCGCCAAGGTCGCCGCCGTCAACTGCGATGACGATCTCAACAAGAGACTCTGCGCCGAGATGGGCGTTGAGGGCTTCCCCACGCTCAAGATTGTGCGCCCGGGGAAGAAGCCGGGCAAGCCCACTGTGGAGGACTACAGAGGCGCGAGAAGCGCGAAGGCCATTGTCGACGCTGTCGTCGAGAAGATCCCCAACCACGTCAAACGCGTGACCGACACCGACTTCGACGACTTCTTGAACGAGGCCAAGGGGAGTCCGAAGGCTATTCTGTTTACCGAGAAGGGTACTACGAGCGCGCTTCTGCGCGCCTTGGCCATTGATTTCCTGGGAAGCATTCAGGTCGCTCAGGTCCGCAACAAGGAGAAGAAGGCCGTCGAGTCTCTCGGTATCAACAAGTTCCCCACCCTGGTTCTGCTCCCCGGCGGCGACAAGGAAGCCATTGTCTACTCGGGTGAGATGAAAAAGGAGCCAATGGTCGACTTCCTTTCCCAGGCCGCTTCGCCGAACCCTGACCCCGCACCAGCGAAGCCTAAGGCCGACAAGAAAGGTAAGGAGGCTAAAAAGGAAGAGACGAGTGAGGAGACCGTCACTTCTGATCAGGACAAGCCCGTTGATGTCACCGACTCTGGGCCGCGCCTCCTCATGCTAGACACCGAAGAGCTTCTTCAGAAGGAGTGTCTGTCCACAAAGTCTCACAACTGTTTTCTGGCTCTCCTTCCTTCAATGACCGACGCCAAGGAGCCGCTCCCTGAGCAGGTGCAGGATGCGCTTGCCTCTCTGACTGACGTTATCAAGAAGCACACTAGGGGGGGCCACCGCATGTTCCCTGTGTACACTGCTCCTCTTGACAACGAGGGTGCCGCCAAGCTCCGGAAAGAGCTTAACTTGAACAAAGACGGCTTCGAGCTGATCGTTACGAACTCCAAGAAATCCTGGTGGAAGCACTACTTGGGCAGCGACTACTCTCCAAAAAGTATCGAGGACTGGATCGACGCCATCAAGATGGGTGAGGGTAAGAAGGAAAAGCTGCCGCAGAGCCTCATTGTTGAGTCTAAGGAGGAAGTCAAGACCGGCACCGATCAGCAGCCTGTCAAGATTGAGGTCGAGGAGATTGTCGAGGAGAAGGCCGTTCCGGAGCACGGGGAGCTGTGAGGTTAGGACGATCGAATCAATCTGATATTTTCTTTTCTGGCGCACTGATATAATCCCCCTTGCGCAAAGCAGTGTGTATGTTGGGTTCTTTCAATCTCTAGGGCAATGTTTCACGCCGCACGTCCTCTTTTCATGATGGGTATCACGTCAAATCCGCAAAGAAGGATATTTGCTCTACACACCCGACTGACACACCGACACCTTCTATCTGTATTTGGATGCGCGGCAATACCTTACATTGCAGTTTTTCTTCTCCCCCCAAATCAGATCAGAATCCACAGTCCCCTCTCGCAGCCGATGGCTAGTATGAAGAAGAGTAAGGCCCCCCATGCCTCAGCTCTTTCTTAGAGGACGGATATTTGTAGGTAGCTGAAGCTATCGTCCGGACGTGTATGTGGATTTTTTAATTCGAGCTTCTCGTCCGGACGATAGCTTCGGCTACCCATGAAATGAGCGAAAAACAAATCCACGCTAGCCATCGGCTGCAAGAGGAGACTGTACAAACATAAATTATGCAAGATTCCAACAGATTTCTCTTCCATCAGCCCCGCTCCCCCCTTCCCGTAATCCTCTCCACCTTTCAAACACATACATCCACCCTGCCTACACTCGGATCATGATCACTCACCATTCCCTCTTCATCAGCCCATGTATTCACATGCACATGCTCGTACTCCACTCCCTTCCCGACCAACGCCTCACTCACAAAGACATGGTCCAACTGCTGGCAGTTCATATCATACAAGTACGTGTACCGCTCCACCTCGTCCACGCCGGCCACGACGTCAGCATCGCTCAACCCGCTCACCTCCATGAACCTCTCGACGGGGTCCACGAACGCAAACTCGTTAAAGTCCCCGGCCACCAGAACGTGGGCGTCAGGATCGACGTCGAGCACGCTCGCGACGAACGCGGCCGTGGCGTCGGCCTGGGCGCCGCGCACGTCGACGCCGCCGTTGGCGGGCGGCCGCGCGTCGCCCTCGAGGCTGCTCGAGCCGCCCTTGCTGGCCCAGTGCACGTTGACGGTCCACAGCCGGCCGGTGCCGTCGAGCGTCTCCCACAGCGCGGCCAGCGGCTTGCGGCTGTCGGTCCACGCGGCGGCGTTGCCCGGGTCGACGCGGCCCGGGTTGAAGGACAGCTCGGTGGCCGACAGCACCTCGGCGGCCTGCGTCGCGTTGCCCGGGTTGGGGTTGAGCAGCGCCAGCTTGGTCGGGTCGTAGAGGTACGCGGCGCGGATGTTGCCGCCGGGCTGGCCGCCGTCGGCGGCGTCGACGGGATCGATGGCGACGAAGGCGTACGATTCCGGCCCGCCCGCGGCGGCGATGGCGGCGGCGAGGGCCGAGAGGGTGCCGTTGGAGCTGACGGTGCCGTCGTCGGTGGCGCCCGTGTCGTCTTGGACTTCCTGGACGAAGAGCAGGTCCGGCGAGTTCAGGTACGACACAATGTGCTCGGCGACGGCGGCGAGATGGGACGAGTTGAGCGACAGGTTCTCGACATTGTACGAGCCGAACGTCAGGCCAGAGCAGTCGCCGGTAGAGGTCAGGGCGGTTGCCGGCGGGAGAGCAGGCTCGGGGAAGCTGAGAACAGCGAGCGCCGTGGTGGGCAGGATGTAATAAAAACCAAAGGCGTACGTGATAATGCCTGTGATGTCCTCAAGGGTGTCTCCCAGCTTGATGGTGGTCGGGTTGGTTGTTCCGTCCAGGGGGTCACCAATCATGATGGCTTCGGGGTTGGCATCTGAAGAGGGGAAAGCAAATTAGCTACTTTTCTCTGGATGTCATTCAAGCTTTTGGGGGGTAAACTACCAGCGTCGGTCATGGTCAACCCGCCCCTCCCATTCAACCCTGTTACCGTCCAATTGCCCCTCACCCACACTTCGTCATAGGAGTTTGGCTTCGCCAGGGCCACTGGCGCTTCAATTGCTACCAGCTCACCGCAAAGACTCTCCCAAAAGTCCATTCCGTAGGCATCCGGCTGTAGCGTGGGGTTGGCCACGGATATCTGGCTCTCGTTGTTCGGCACGGCGAACACATGGCCATCGTCCAGACCCGAGAACTGCTCCGTCGGCGGGGTCAAATCACCGCTACCGATGACCCGGGGCTCGACGGCATTGCCTGAGGAGACAATGACCACATTCTTAGGCGAGGACAACTCGGTGAGATAAAGGTACGCGGACGAAGAGCGGTACTCGGAGACGGTGGCATCCAGCGTGATCTCGTCGCCGATGGTGAGGTTGGCGCCGACGCCGCTGGAGAAGACGTAGATGGAGTCAGAGCCGACACTCGCCGAAGCAGTCGCCGAGCGGATCCAGATGCCCGAGGGTCCTTTGGCGGTGACGATGCCGGTCACGTTGGTCACGGATTGGCCTTTGAAGGGCGAGATGAAGGCTTCGCCATTGATCTGACTGATAGTGATGGCAGACGCTGCGCGCAGGAACAGCAGTGCCCATGAAATGGCGGGAGAAGTCCACATGTTGGAGTCTGGCTGCCTCCCGCCAATGGGCCGTAGCTGCTGGTTATATACATGGTTGCCCAAGCACTCGCCAAGCCGTGAAGCAGAAGGTGTGTGCCATTTCGAGCTTCTCAGCCGCCGTGGAGCGGAGATGAGGCGTCTTGGCAGCGTGTTCGCGTATCTCGCTCGTTGTTTCTGCCGGCTGTCTCATTGGTCGCGATAACGCTTGGCTTGTCAGGCACCGCATGAACCGACGTCTTCTTCTGCAGCCGGCCGGCTCCGATGTGTAATTCTTTATAGACATATTGTGGCGGTGGTTCGTTATCACAATTTTGGCCTAGGACGTATCGCTCACATGCATGAGCGAAGCAGGCAGCCATTGCTGGAGAGTCGAATCGACAAGAGAGAAAAGCACAACCTAGGACTTTTAAAATTGACTGTTAGATGTAGTAGAGAGAAGGTGACCAAGTGTGACGTTAAATTTAGGGAGACGCGAATATCGAAGAAGGCAAGATCATCACGCGATTCAGTGCAGTGACACTGGCGCAGGCCCAGGAACGGGATGATCCGCAGCACAAACAATGAATGTCCTGCGTCAGCTTGAAAATAAGGCAAACCTCTCCATGTTATACTCGCTATTCGGTCTATTCCGCATTTGCATGAAGTATGTCTAAAGAAACCGAGCTCGTCTCCGGGTATCTTTAAAGTGCCAAAGCCAGGGTGCAGTCTTGCGCTTGCTAGAGAGAAAGTGACCAACCCCGCCATTACCATCAAATTTGTCCCGATCTATCAGACTGTGGCATAGTCCAGCTTTTTTCTCTCCGTCGGTAGTAGCGTGCGCCAACCATTAGTTAGTTCCTGGAGAAATCGACGTGGACGAAGCACCACTTGATGTCTTCGTTCTGGTCCTCAGTAGCTTTATCATTCAAATCAGCTTCTTTTGTTTTCCGGGAGCAGCGAGTGAGCAAGGCAGGCTTACCAACTGCCGGGAAATCGACAACATAATCCATCTCCTCGCCTTCGAGCACCTCTTCCCTGATCTCCTTCCATTCCTTTCCCTTGCGAAAGGCAGCATCCGCAATCTGTAGGCCCTTCTTCATCACTTCAACATCAAACACGCCCTGTTTGTCGGTGAACTCGCCCAGAAGTCCAATCTTTCCACAGAATTTGTACGTCGCTAGCAGGCTCGCTAGCCTAACAGCACAAGCCCTCATCTCGTGGCGTAGATTGAGTCTATCTTCCTCGAACATGGCCGCAAAGTTCGTATCGTCGAGGGCGTAGGGATTGAGTAGAAGTTCGAAGTCGGTGTCAAGGCTGTAAGTGAGGATGCGAAGCTGAAGATTGCCAAGCCGGCGAACAGCGTCATGACCAAGGCTCTCGAGGAATTTGCACAGCGGGTCCTTGGTTCCAGGGGAATTGCCGGTACACTTGATAGCAGTGTGGAAGGTACTGTTCCTGAGGTATACTTCTTCGAGCTCGGGACTAATCTCAGAGTCGTAGGCAGCGGAGGAAGGGTGAAGGCCGCGCGCCTCCTTGAAGTCGCGCCAGACACCGTCGAGGCCGATACCCCAGAAGTCGTCACTCATAAAGTGAAGCTCGCTTTGACCCAGGTTGATTGGGCGGGTGCGGACTGGGCCGGTGATGTGGCTGGCGCTGAGTTGGCTGGTGTGGTACTCGTAGATATGGTCACGAAGCTCGCGAGGCAGCGCGAGAAAGTAATTGTCGAGCCCATCAAAGGAACCCTTTATATCGACTCCATCAGTGTAGACTTAAGCTTCTTCGCGTCGTGGACAAGGGGAATGTGTACCTTGGTAGGCTTAGGGCACGGTCGCAGCATCGCGCTGAACATCTGAGCCACCCGGCCGGCCGCACGAGCGACCATTGCCGTGATTTGAATCATTATGTGAGAGGTTAGCGAGGGTGGCGGAAGTCTGGTGTCGACTGAGATGTTGTCGAAGTAACGCTTCGCATCAGACAGAGAGCGGAAGTGGATGAGCGCCACTCTAGGGAGCCTCCGCACTTCTCGTCGTGCAGTCGGTGTTGAGAGGTGTTGAGGTGGTCGATCGGCGCAGATTTGAAGTGGCGTTGATGTGGCAGCTTTGGAAGGCGCACTGACCAATATGGGTGCCTGGGATGAGCCTTTGCACTGGCGCAAGCCTTTGCGACTGCTTAGAAGCCAGAGGCTAGCGCTAATTTGTTTTCCACTCATGCCATGGGTACTTGAAGCTATCGTCCGGACGAGAATGTCGAATTAAAAATCCACATACAAGTCCGGACGATAGCTTCAGCTACCCGTACTTGTTTTCTTTTGGAACAAAGCCCAGTTACCTATCCTTCACGTTGGCCTTCGGCTGGAGTATCTGCATATTATCTCTATTGTAGTGCTATCACGCCAAGTTACAGACAACCCATTACGTTTGTGCACGACTTTCCCATGCACGTAGTCTGATATTTTGAGCATGGAAGACGCAGGTTCACCACTACTAGCGCGAGATGGAGGAAGAGGCTGCAGAGCTTACTGGTGATGTGTCATGTATATGGATGCGTTGAGCTGACTGCTGCTCAACAGTCGACGACTATCAGCTGGACGGCAAAAATCGCGCGCATAAAGTCAATTTCTCCTTGCATACGAAGAAGGACGTCTGAACAGAGCTTGAGGTCCGAGGCGGCGCTAATGCTCAGAGATACCGAAGGCTTGCAGAAGCTTGCAGTCGCGAGGATTAGGTTTCGGCCCCGAGCTGTCTGCTGCGCGCTACGGGATTGTCATGCTGCATTCAGCCACGGATGATTACCAAGCTGCAGTCAATTGTCGTCGCTTAGAGCGGATAAGGAGTGAAAAATGGCTCACGCAGGCTGGTAGTACAGTTATACAGTGGATCGCGCAGCCGGAGGCGGTGGGTACAAGCATGCTGGAGGCGGGGTAGACGCGGGGGGCGGACCCGGAAGCTTCAGCATGCTACTGATCCCTTTTTCCCCCAAAATCGAGTAATTATTACCCCTTCGAAACCGACGCCTAGCGCGCCAAGCTCAGTGCGACGTTGGGATAGCAAGGGTTGCAATTTGTCCACCAAAGGACGCAGATCAAGCTGCAGCAGTGAAGAATGATTAGCTCCGGGGTGCCTCTGCCGGGGATGCGGAGACGGGGCCAGTTCGGTTGTGGGGTATCTGCTTGCGACCGTGGTTCGAGACCATGCGTATGTATGTATATCGACAGTCGCATGAGGCCGGGGTTCTGCCTGATGCGACGCCCGAGTACCTAGCGAGGTCGGCACGGCGGATGCTGTGGCACGTCGGCTGTTCGCTCAGGCTGCCGAAGACTTCCGTTGGTCGTGTGGTCGACGGACGGCGGTGCTGTGGGGATCGCCACGCGTGGGGGTCGTCGGTTGAGGCTGCCAGGAACGACTTCATCACCATTGTCCGCGCATTCCGACATGTTCTGCACGCGGCCCGTCTCACCCGCTAGGCCCCATGACGCGTGCCCGGCGCAAGGACTGGCGACAGCAGCTGTTGCGGTGACAGCTGGATGATATCAGACGGGCAGGTGAACCGCGACCCCCACGCTAGCGAGCTGCGAACACCCCAGGAGCCACAGCCCACGCACCGCCTGCTGATCGCCCACCAAAAAGCAACTGCTTGCCGTGTCAACACCACCGCTTGTCCTCCCGATTGGCCTGGTGCCTGACCCCGTCATCGCGAAGCCCGCAACCCCCACGCGCCCTCTGTGGCTGAGGATCCCGGTTCGGCTATATAATTCCACCCCAGTCCGCTCTCCATGGACTATATCAATTGCAATCACAATGTCTCCGCACTCGAACGGTAGCTACACCATGACTTCCGGTGCCGTCCAGGATTCCGCCATAACGAACAACACCGGCCGCCGTCCTCTGCTGCCCGGCGTCTACGTCCCTACTCCGGCCTTTTTCGACCCTGTGAGCGAGGATGTCGATGTTGACGCGACCGCGTCGCATGCTGTGCGCCTAGCACAGGCCGGTGTGGCTGGAATCACCACTCAAGGCTCCAATGGCGAAGCCGTGCACCTCTCGCACAAAGAGCGCAACCTCATCACCTCCACCACCCGCCAAGCTCTCGACACTGCTGGCTTCACCAACATGCCCGTCATGGTTGGATGCGGCGCCCAATCCACGCGCGAGGCCATCGAGCTCTGCGAGGAGGCCCATGCCGCGGGCGGCGACTACGCCCTCATCCTCCCTCCGGCCTACTACCAGGGCCTCTTCAATGCCGACTCGGTCAGCAGCTTCTTCCGCGACGTGGCTGCCGCATCTCCCATCCCCATCCTCATCTACAACTACCCGGGCGCCGTCGCCGGCCTCGACCTCAACTCCGACACCGTCACCGCGCTCGCCGCCGCTCACCCTAACATCGTCGGCTGCAAGCTGACCTGCGGTAACACGGGCAAGCTGGCCCGCGTCGCTGCCGCCACGCAAGCCGCCACCCCTTCTGACCCGGGCTCGGGTTTCCTGTGCACCGGCGGCTCAGCCGACTTTACCCTGCAGACCATGATCGCCGGCGGCTCCGGCATCATCGCCGGCCTCGCCAATATCGCGCCCAAGGCCTGCGTGCGCCTGATGCAGCTGTACGAGGCGGGCGATCTCAAGGCAGCCCGGGACCTACAGGCCGTCGTGGCACGCGGCGACTGGGCTGCCATCAGGGGCGGCGTCGTCGGCACCAAGAGCGCCCTCATGTCCTTCTTCGGCTATGGCGGCTATGCACGCAAGCCGCTGCCGAGGCCCGGTAAGGAGGAGAACTTGAAGTGGAGGCAAGGCTTTGAAGAGTTGGTCGAGGTGGAGAAGGCGCTATGAGGTGTGCCTGTCACTTCCCGTTTGCTTTGAGGCTGGTCCTGTTTGAATGCATCACGGTCATGTTGTTAATGATTAACTCTAATGTCCCGTTTTCCTCTAAAGAATGTGCAAAATAGTGGGTGGGAGAAAAGCGCTGTTCGCTCTGGCTGCTAGCTCGATGCGCTCTTCCGCTCGTTGTTATCTTTGTGCTAGCATCAATTGGCGCCTTTCGTGGCATCTCTTTCTCTCGTCCTTTGCCGGGAAAATAGTATGTTTGCGTAGCTTCAAATCACCACGTCTTTGCCGCTCGCCTCAACCCCTTCACTGAAGTGTCTACCCCGGTTTATCTCGGCCGCTTAATGGATTCCGTTGTTTCGGACATGCATGCGGGGAGCCTGGCAAAGCACCGAGGGTGGGGGTAGATCTCTTGTCTGCCTGGAGAAAAGAGAGGGGTTTGTTCCGGCGTGGCGACGAGGCATACTGGAAGGGTGGGGGAAATGTGATATGTTTCATATCTTCCAGAAGCCAGAGAAATTTAGATTTGAGGGTATGGGGGCTGAGGAAGGTATTGGCGTGTGCTTGTTGGAAGAGGTTTAGCATTCTCACACAGCAGCCATAGATGGCAGTTGGCTACTGATAAGAAGAGCGTTGGCTGGCAACAATCCCTGCATATAAGGAATTGCTGTGAAAGGATCCATACTGTTGCCCGCCAAGGCTTTCCAGAATAATTTGCCGCGCGCAGGGGGTTGAGAAATAGGCGCAATTTGCAAATTGGTTCCGCAGCCGAAGGCTAGCGTGAATTTATTTCCTTGCCATTGGTTTGAAGCTATCGTTCGGATGTAAATGCAGAATTAATAAAAAGAACATGTATGGGTAGATGAAGCTATCGTCCGGACATGAATGTTG
>RHKH01000069.1:64826-81438 GCA_009829795.1 Lasiodiplodia gonubiensis | reverse complement strand
AAAAAAAAAAAAAAAAAAAAAAACTGATGGTGTTGAGGTGTAGACGCGTCGGAGGTCCGGGGAAGGCGTGCGCTCCGTACGGGATGACGTTGGCGCCAAGCTGGAAGCGAAGTCGGGGCGCCATGTCTGCAGTTTCCCTCCACCCCTCCGCATGACATCCACGACTCGACAACCATGAGCGAACCGCAGGATGATTTCTGGCTGTTTGGCTACGGGTAAGCGCTCTGTCTACAGCCTTGCTTTCAACCCACCTGTCTGATTCATGTCCACGCTACAGGAGTCTGATATGGAAGCCTCCACCACATTTTGGTATATCCACCGCATAAGAGCCCACCACCTCCGCCACAAATGCTGAGCCACTCGTGAACTTCGCTGCAGACCAGCGCCTCCCTGGCTACATTGAAGGCTACGTCCGGCGGTTTTGGCAGGTACGTGTGGCAGTGTGAACGGATGCCACGGCACCGAAAACGCCGCAGTCCAGAAGAACGGCGTGAAAGGTTTAGAAGACTATGGCCAAGAGCAGAGAGTGATAACGGCCGCATTGTAGGCGAGGTACGCGCCCCAACCCCCTGTCACTCATCTGCGCCAGAGACACAACTGACCAACGCGGTTCAGCGAAGATCACCGCGGCACGCCCGAAGCGCCAGGTAGGGTCGCGACATTGATTGACCGCGCCCATTGGGAGACATTGACCGACCATGTACGTTCCGTCCCACATGCAGCAGGCAACAACCTCATGTCAACGTGATCACGTCTCCAGCACGACGCCCCCGCCGAAAAGGTCTGGGGCGCAGCATACCACATCCCGGCTTCGCACGCCGCTGAGGTCCGCGACTACCTCGATATCCGCGAAATCAATGGGTACAGCATCCAATACACGCCCTTTCACCCCGCTGCCGGCTCCACGGACTCCACCGCCCCCCCTACCACACCCATCCACTGTCTCGTCTACATCGGGCTCCCGGAGAATCCGCAGTTCATGGGTGCGCAGGACCCGCAGAAGCTGGCCGAGCACATCGTGCAGAGCAAAGGTCCCAGCGGCGAGAACAAGGAGTACTTATATATGCTTGAGCACGCGCTGCTCGAGCTAAGCGCTGAGAGCGGCGACGAGCATATCACAGACTTGGCGAAGCGATGCAGGAAGGTGGAGGCGAGACAGGGGCCAGTGAAGAGCGGTGACGGTGCCGTGGCTTTCGGGCACCCGCTGCATAGGATCGGAAGTACGGAAGAGCAGGAAGAAGTGGAGAAATAGATCAGAAGACTAAGTATTGTAGAGATTGCACCGCTGCTTTCTTCCTCTTTTGCTACGATGACCAGATTCCAAACTAACAATCACAATGGGTTCTGAAAGATCTGAGCCATCGTAACTAACTAATTTATATCAGCATCTAAGCTCCACTTACGTGGGTAGTTGAAGCTACTATCCCGACGTAGATGTGTATTTAATAACTTATCATCTACGTCTAGATGGTAGCTTCGACTACCCACGTACGTCGAATAATTGCTTGTAGAGAAAATTGCAAGCGATCACTTCTCTTGGCCCCGACGTGGTTAAGCATTAGCTACGCAAGGCCTTCCTTCATAGAATCGCACTAGAATAGAAACCGGATATTAAAGTGTCCGGTCATACATTACTCTCTTAGAAATAATACATGACGTCTTCTTGACCAATCTGGATAATCCTGATTTCTCTATGGTTCTGCTTTCTTAGTGATTCAACCCGTGTTCAACACTTGGTGACGTATGATCGGTTTTTTAAGACGCAAGCTCCACTTCAGACGTGACAGTGATAGTTCAATATGGCTATGTTTGCACCGCTCCCATAGCTTGCTGTGGATTCGGTAGACTGGTGCTGCGTTATCTAGCTCGGCAACTATTCGTTGTGCACCCTATTTTCCAAGCATGGGGGGTCGTCCATAGGATGTTGATATATTTTGATTTACTCCACCTTGCGCGAAATCAACAGTGACGTAGATTTTCAGACACGTAGAAGCCGAGAGTCATTCAAAGAAATTCCATACCGTCTGGTAAGTGGCGCTACAAACAAATGTACAAAGTTAGGTTGCCCCTCTAGCCTCCTAATATGCTCCCATCCACCCCTTTCTTTTACCTGTCGACCTCACCGAACACAAGATCCATCGTACCAATGATAGCCACGGCATCAGCCAGCAAGTGACCTCTCGAGATCTGGTCGAAAGCACCCAAGTGGGCGAAACCAGGCGCCCGGATCTTACACCTGTAAGGCCTCTCGGTACCGTCACTGACGAGGAAAACACCCATCTCGCCCTTAGGTGCCTCGATAGCGCTGTAGGTCTCGCCTGGCGGGACCGAGTAGCCCTTGCTGTAGAGCAGGAAGTGGTGAATGAGGGCCTCCATATTCTCCTTCATGGCGGCGCGCGGCGGGGGAGCGATCTTGTAGTCCTCGACCTTCACGGGGCCGGCAGGCATGTCGTTCAGGCACTGGTGGATGATGCGAAGAGACTGTCTGAACTCCTCCATACGGCAGAGGTAGCGGTCGTAGCAGTCACCATTGATGCCGACAGGGACATCGAACTCGACCTTGTCGTACGCGTCGTATGGCTGCGACTTGCGGATATCCCACGGCACGCCGGAACCACGGAGCATGACACCAGTGAAACTGTAGTTGAGCGCGTCGGCAGCGGAGACAACACCAACGCCCTTAGTTCTGCCGATCCAGATACGGTTGTCCGTCAGGAGCTCCTCAGTCTCGTCGATACGGTCACCGAACTGAGTAGCCCATTGGTAGATATCGTCCAGCAGGCCAATGGGAAGATCCTGAGAAACACCGCCAGGGCGAACGTAGGCAGCGTGCAGACGCGCACCCGAGACACGCTCGTAGAACTCCTGCAAAGCATTAAAACTACCACCAATTATTGATTCGCAAGTGCCGCTCTTACCATCAGCTTCTCACGCTCCTCGAAACCCCACAGGAAAGGCGTCAAAGCACCAACATCCATGGCGTGCGACAAGACGGACATGAGGTGGTTGAGGATACGAGTAATCTCACCAAACAGCGTGCGGATGTACTTGGCGCGCTCGGGAATCTCGATGTTCAGCAGCTTCTCGACAGCCAGTGAGTAGCATTGCTCGTTGGTCATCATGGAGACATAGTCGAGACGGTCGAAGTAGGGTAGAGCCTGCAGGTATGTCCGGTACTCGATGAGCTTCTCAGTGCCACGGTGCAGCAGGCCCACGTGGGGATCGGAGCGGATGATCTCCTCGCCATTGAGCTCCAGGATCAAACGCAACACACCGTGGGCAGCGGGGTGCTGGGGCCCAAAGTTGACGGTGTAGTGACGGATCTTGCGGCCCTTCGCATCTGCTTCCTCGGTGTGGAGGGTCGTCTCGTTGACGGGGGTCGCGTAGTCGGCCTCCGTCTCGATGAGCTGGGTGCCGCTGGGGACGGGCTCGGCGTAGTGGCGCGGGAGCGAGGTCGAGATGCTACGGGCGAGGTTGTTGTAGCGCGGGAGGGCGTTGCGCGTGGCCGGGGCACGGGAGGCAACGGCGAGCCTCCGCGCGGTGTTGCCGGCGATTCTGGCAAGGGAGACGGGCATTGTCGCTGGTGGGAACAATGCCGGGCCCTGTGCAGGTCGATTGTCCGGGGGCGGCGAGTGGTAGAGTGGAGAGGCGATGAGCGGGAGCTGGGTAATCCGAATGATGAGGTCGACGATTCAAATCCACAACGATTGGCTAGCCGGTCGCGCTGCCCTGTGCGAAACTATGGCCAACCAAGCCCCCACGAAATTCGAACAACACGGCCTGGTGTGAGCATGTGCCCTAAGATAATGGACCAAAAGTAGGGGTTCCGGGCCAGCAACGCTCTCAGAAGACGTCTATTAGCAGATCAGGTACTTCCAAATCATCATATCTAGAATTTGGTGCAGCCGTCTGGCCGTGCTCCGGCCAGGGTTTCGCACGCCTCCCGAGCATGCTGCAGAGCCGAGCTGCAGGGCGGTCGCAGGCGGCAGTTTCTTCGCCCGCGGTTTCCCCGAGAGAAGTTCAGGAATCGCAACTTTTTTCGATGCGCCTACAGCAATAGACTGCACGAGGACACGCCCAGACGCCATGGTTCAGAAGCATCAGCCGACACAGCAAGAGCTGGAGCGCCGCCGGGTATGCTTATCTCAGCCATTCCTACCCAAGCTTTTCTAATTCGCCGCAGATCGTCGGCGTGCACGCTGAGCATGTCTCCAATATCTCCTCCACCGACTTTCCCGGTCATTTCCCCGGCGAGGATCACAAATGGAGCCTGGAGAAGTTCAGAAAGGTATGCGCCACTGTGACGGCCTGTGTGCCGCAGCATACTAACAAAAGTCCAGAACTTCCGTGTCGAATTCCACCAGAACGACCAATTTGAGTCCCAGTTTTCTCTCGTCGGCGTTGACGCCGCCATCGCCAACGCTTTCCGCCGTATCCTGATCGCTGAGCTCCCCACACTCGCCATTGAGGACGTCTATATCATCAAGAACACCTCCATCATCCAGGACGAGGTGCTGGCTCACCGTCTGGGCCTGATCCCGCTGAAAGGAAACCCAGAGGCTATCAGGAACATGACCTGGTACAAGAAACCTGAGAGCGGCGAGCCGGAAGAAACATCACACACCGATTACAACACCGTGGTCTTGGAGCTTAATGTGCAGTGTGAATGGGCGCCGGAGGCGCGAGACCTGGCCAAGAAGGGAGAGACGGACCCGAAGAAGCTCTTCATCAACTCCAGCGGTACGATCCAATAGTCCATGGTTCACCACACGAATACTGACGCGATCCATAGTATATGCCTCTGAAATAAAATTCATCCCCACTGGCCGCCAGACCGAGCTCTTCGCCGGCGACGGTGCCATCCAGCCCGTCAATCCAGACATCTTGATCGCGAAGCTGCGGCCGGGCCAGAGCATCAACCTCTCGATGCACTGCATCAAGAGTATCGGCGCCGACCATGCCAAGTTCTCACCCGTCGCGACCGCCACCTACCGCCTGCTGCCACACATTGAGATTACGCAGCCCATCATCGGCGCCGACGCGCGCAAGTTCGCGCGCTGCTTCCCCGCCGGTGTCATCGCCGAGGAGCCCATCACGCAGGAGGAGGCGGCGCAGCCCGGCTCGCCGTACGCCGGTCACGAGGGCGAGAAAAAGGCCGTCGTGGCGAACCCGTTCAACGACACCGTCACCCGTGAG
Source organism: Lasiodiplodia gonubiensis (assembly GCA_009829795.1). Taxonomy (NCBI): domain Eukaryota; kingdom Fungi; phylum Ascomycota; class Dothideomycetes; order Botryosphaeriales; family Botryosphaeriaceae; genus Lasiodiplodia; species Lasiodiplodia gonubiensis. The sequence goes on along the minus strand of RHKH01000069.1, from coordinate 76,242 downwards.
GTCCTGCGCCACGACGAGTTCAAGGACAAAGTTAAGCTCGGCCGTGTGCGCGATCACTTTATCTTCAACGTCGAGAGCACTGGCCAATTCGATAGCGACGACCTGTTTATTCAGAGCGTCAAGGCGCTCAAGGTCAAGTGCCAGGTCATGAAGAGGAACATGGCCAACCTCATGAGATAATCTCGTGGTATACCCCTCCTTAAAATGGATTTTGCATAGCCAAGGCGTTCTGGTTGGGATTTGAGTGGTAGGAGCGGATGTTGCTCAGTTTATTTCACGGCGATGGGTCACAAAACTGGTAGTTTTGGGGTTTGGCCTTTTCCTCGATCAAAAGTCATATACGTGATTGATAGTAGAGTGTGGGGGCATGGTGCGAGCACAGAAATACTTCCTTAACCCTCATTTCAGTCTACCTGTTTTCACGAAGATAGTAGAGAATCGAATTCTACACAGAATACAAATGAACCATCTCAAAGGGGCCAAAATCTCTGGTGATCGTGTCTTGTGAATGTCGTGCAATCGCTGAAGGGTATCCGTCTTGGCAAGCTCTACAAACATTATGGGGGTAGAGAAAAGAAAACAAAATGCCTGCCAACTCCTACGCTCCTCGTCTCGTACATAGAATTCTGTTCTAATTCGTTCGCTAATCCATCTTGGTTCCGTCTCATTCTCAGCCGTAATCTCGTACTCTTCGCTCGTAATATTCACACTCAAAAGTCCAAAAAGAAAAAGGAAACGAACAAATGAAAAGTGCGCAAAGGCGAAGAAGGTCTCACTTCTTCCATCAGTCAGCACGAGGCAGGGTGGAAGGACCACTTCTACGCCTCGCACTCCTGCAAGGCCAGCCTGGCCAGCTCGCGGCAGCCGCTGGGATCGAACCGCTCCCGCGCCCACAGCCGCTTCCTGCCTTCGCGGATACGGTCATCCTTTTCATTAGGCGTCATACCGCGTCCATTGGTCGCAGCAGCAGCACCGTCCTCGACGAGCTCGGACGGCTGTGCGGACATCATGACGGCGCTGCGCCGCCTGTTCTCCTCGGCCGCGCCGCCCGAATTCGTGGCGGTGGCTTCGGACCACGCAGAGGACGTCGTCGCCGTGGACGAGGACGACACGGAGCGGCTGGAGGCAGGGCTGCTGCCATTGGAGCTCAGCGCGTTGCCTTTGAGTGATTGGATGGACAGCAGGTGCGAGACGAGTTGGCCGCGGAAGGAGGAGAGGTCGCCGTTGAAGTGCTGAATGCGGGTGTTGAGCGGCAGCGGCAGCAGGCTGCTGCTGGAGAGGTCGCGGGGGAAGAGCAGGCGCGGGCAGGGGTGCGTGCGTTCAATGGGTGCGCGTGTGACACGTGCGGGCGTGGGAGTGGTCGGGTCGTCGTTGTCGGCACGACGCTCGTCATCATCGTAATCGTCTTGGTGCTGCGAGGGCGTGGCCCATTGGATGGGCGTGCCTTCGACGAGGTCCACGAAGCCGTGCGTCTGCGGAGGAGGCGTCTGCGGAGGAGGCGGGAATTGGTAGTTGGTATCGAGGCCATTGTCGTGGTTGTTGCGGCTGGGCGTCTGCGCTGGCGAGTCCGTATGGGTGCTGTTTTGGGAGAGTAGAGAGTCGCTGGACCTGGCCTTGCGGACTTGGAGCGGCGGAGGGCGCTTGAAGCTCGGCGGCTCGACCGAGAGATAGTTGTTCTCTGGCTTGTGGTCTTGCTTGTCATCCGTGAAGGGGTCAGAGTCAGAGCCCAGGTCCGCGGCCCACGAGACGTCGGTCACGAGCGAATCCGTCCGAGAGTGCTTAGAGCTGTTGAAGGAATGACGCCTCGAAGCCAGCGAAGAGAGTTCGAATGCATCAAAGTTCGAGTTGAGATCCCACATGCTGGGTATGAACGGTCTACCCTTTGGCTGGTCATCCTGAGCTGGCAGACTGAGGGACAACTTCGGCGGCGACTGCGGACGACTCTCGTCTTGCTGAAGCGGAAGAGGTTCTGGGAGCGTCGCGAGCGCCTTGTTGTAAAAGTCCTCAGACTGCTGGAGAGAAGGCATACGCGCCACTGAATGGTTATGCATGGATCGCGCGAGCGTGTCATACGACAAGGCCGCGTAGAAGTAAAGGAAAGTGCGGATCAGAGGGTGATGCTACAAAGGTTGCTGTTAGCGGCATTCCAGAGCATGGATGGATTAAACGTACGTCCTGGCAGTGCTTCTCCAAAAGTTCAAGGCATTTGGAGGCGCATTGCCTGTAGCGCCGGTCGAAGTAGAGGTGCTTCACCTCATTCAACACTTTGCGAACATCTTCCCTGGCCTCATCCGCCGGCGGCACGTGCATCGCGAACTCGGGCACTGTGGCCAGGCCGTTGTAGCGTGTGCCAATGTCCCGTGTCGGGATCATGGTTGCTCCTCAGCGAAAGTAGGGTGGCGCGCACAAGAGTCGGGGATTGCAGTCAAATCCGAGGCTAGGGGATATAGTGAGGCGGCCATCCGGTGTTGACAAGGACCCAGACGCGGTCGGCGAGAAGTCGGGGGTTGCTGCGCGCGGCGAGTGCCGGGACAAAGAGCGTAAACAAGAGCGGTGACCAGCCTCGAAAAATGTGGATACGGCGCAAAAATGTTACCCCGGACGCGGATCCTTGACCGGTGGGTGGAAGCCTCTCATCGAGGAAGCGAGGCTTCCGTGTCTTTTTGAATCTCTGGAGCTTCATGTCCAGGTGATCGTAGAAACGTCAAACCGGAAGCATCGGTGGTTACACAGTTTCCATATCCGGTAACTGCCCACACGCAGGGCGCCCCTTGACGGCCCCGCAAAATCAAATAACCGAGTTGCTACAGAGGGACCTTGCATGAGTTTCTTTTTTGCTCATGTCATAGGTAGCTGAAGCTATCGTCCGGACGTGAATATATATTTATTAATTCGATATTTAAGTCCGGACAATAGCTTCAACTAGGTACCCACGTATGTTATTTTCTAAGAAAGAAGTGAGCTGGGGCCTTATTATTCTTCACGCTAGCCTTTGGCTGCGCTACCCTCCTGTATATGGCTTGCATATATCCGCGTTTCAGATCATGTCGTTCCAGAACTTTATCTACAACGCTACAGTTACCTCATGCCCTATAAGCTCAACTGCGTAGCAACATGAGTGCACATGATCATGACTATCGTATATACCAAGGGGCACGAGATGGAGAAAAACGTTAGACCTCGTTTACTCATCGAAACCCCTCTTGTGGCCAGTAGAGCTTCTAATCTGCAATCTACGCCATCGCCCTCTTATTCGAGCACTCTATCCAGATTGAGCTTCTCCACGGCAATACATTTTATGGGGTCGTAGCGGATGCTCTGTGTGTTATGAAGGTTTTGTGCACTGGAAGGATTCCGCCCTCCTTGTGTTCTGTGATCCGGGCGGCAATCCACTTGGTTCGTCCAAGGTTTGAGCATATGACGCCTTCATAATACAAATGCGTGAGACATGACTATTGTAGGTGAATCTGCATCTGCATACTTGAGCGGCACGAACTGCCCACGTGGATAGAGAACTATATATCGTGGGAAATTTTTCCAAGACCACTTCTTTGCCCTACGCGGTGAGCGCAGGAGATGGCGTTATGTTTGTTGCTTTTCAGTCGAATATAGTGTTACACCTGAACCTTCCAACCAGATGCTAGCAATGTCAGCTATTCAGATATATCTGATTCAGCACTAATAGTCGGATTGACCACACTCCCACAAAATGCGTGCTTATTATTCATCCTACTGGCATTTTCTCACGAGATGTACGCTCAAATGGTTGGGATATCAGGCAACGCTTGTATTCTACATACGCGCAATCGGGTGATTTGACTTGAATTCCGGCATCGACGGAATGGGATTTTTAGATAGATGCTGTCAAATCAATCTCTTACTCCTCGGAGGCGGCGGCACCAGTAATAATCTCGACAAGCTCGCCAGTAATGACGGCCTGGCGGGTACGGTTGAAGAGAATCTGGAACTTGTTGATCATATCGCCGGCGTTCTTGGAGGCGTTCTGTGGGCAGTCAGTACGCAGACATATCTTGATACGAGTGATTTTACTCACGTCCATAGCGTTGCGACGAGCGGACTGCTCGCAGGCGTGACCCTCGGCAAGAGCCTATAATTCGTTAGAAGCGGTCAACCATGAACAGCTTGGGCAGATATCATACCCAGTAGAGAGAGTTGGCCAGGGCGTATTCACGGAGGTTGGGGAGGGTCTCGTCCTCGATCTCGAAGGCAGCAAGGTTCTCTAAGAAGCATCAGCGCCTGGCATTCCCTTGGAGAAACCGGACCGAAAACTGACCGGACTGGGTGATGGCCTCCTCCGAGAAAGCATCAATAGTGACGGGCTCATAGGCCTGGGCGTTGAGGAACCTGTTGTAGGCGATTTTGACGGAAGCGTAGTCGCCGGGGAGACGAGAGATCTGGTCCGCAATGGCCGAAGCGTCCGCGAAGGTGGGAATGTCCTTGCCGACACCGGCGAAGTTAAGCTGGATGTTCTTGGCATTGCCTCTACTCAGCTGCGACTTGCACTTCTCACCGAGAATGACGAGCTCGGTGTCAGGCTTCTCCAGGAGGATCCTGCGCGTGAACCTAGACAGACCAGAGTGGATACCACCGCAGAGACCCTTGTCGGAGCTGCACACAATGACGAGGTCCTTCTTGCCCTCGCCCTCGACCGGCTTGGTCTCGGCCTGCTCGAACACGTTGTTGGAAGCCTGGCCGTAGGCACGCGACGTCTCCATGGCACGCTGGGCGCGGGTGAGCTTGGTCGAGGCGACGATTTTCATGGTCTTGGTGATCTTCTCAATGTTGCGAATCGACTTGAGGCGGCCCTCGATCTCACGAAGAGTGGCGTAGTTGGCGCTGGCGGCGACATTGACGGTCGCGGGCCTGGCAATTGCACGCGCAGAGTCAGTATCTGATGCCAATTGCATCGAATCGAGGGTTGAGCGCAGGGCGGGCGCGGGCGCGGGCGATCGGAAGGCCTACCGGGCGACGGCCGCTTGGCCAGCTCGCAGAGCCGGGCGGGCAGCTCTCGAGAGCATCATTGGGGCTGAGAGAGAGCGGAGGGGAGAGTGATGAAGCGGTCGATGCGAACCGACGTGGGCGTGGTGCTCCGGATGGTCGGCGGAGAAACTGTACAGGATGTTGCACTTCAACCTCACGGCGAGAGCGAGGCACTAGCGCCGAAGTCACGTGCTCCTGAGGCCCAGAATCGAAGCGTTCCTCTTAAGCTAAGCCGACCCTTTGTGAACCCACGACTCCCTCGCTCTCTAGTGTGCAGTCTTGCTCGCTGCCGCCAGCCATCATCGCCTGCCTCCAATTCCCCGTGTCCGCGCGCGTCGGCCTCCGCTGGCTCTCGCCCACCACCCTCCCCCAATCGACATCACTAGGTTCGCGCATCTTCGCCAGACTTGGTGCCACTCAGCGGGCCGTCGCAGCTGAGCGCAGACTCGGATTCCCTTTCGCACGTTCGCCCGCCACCCGTCGCCCGCCTCGCATCATGTCCTCCTCCGACAGCGACACGCCCCTCGTCAAGGGCAAGACCAACGGCTGTACGTCACGTCCCGTATCCACTCGCTCGGCTGAAATGCGCCGGTGGTCTTCAGTTTGCTCCCCTCATGCGCCACCTGCTTTCCACGCTTCCCCTCACACTTGCCTGCCTGCCTACACCTCACCTGCCTCCATCCACTTCGTTCCTCTACCTTGCTGACAGTCGTGACCCTCTCAGCCGCCTCTGCCGATACCATACCCAAGAGCGTAGACAGCGCCATGGACAAAGAAGTGCCCTCATCAAACGGCCAGAACGGTCAACTCGAAGTTGACATTTCGATACGCAATGGCCCTGTCAGGGAAATGGACATTGACGAGCCCGGCGCGAATGGTTTCGCCAACGGGAAGCGCAAGCAGCGCGCAAGCATCAACGGGAAAAGCTACAAGGAGGCCTCGAGCTCGGATGAGGACGACAAGCCACTGGTGCGTCACTCTTCATGCTATCTGCATGCCTCACTTGCGCTGACGCCTTTCACAGAGTAAGCGGCGTAAGACCTCGTCACCCAAGGCGACTTCTGCTTCGGATTCCGAGTTGAGCGATGTTCCCTTGGCGAAGAAGTCAGCCAGGCAGCAACTGCCTCCGAAGATCAAGCCGGCGGATGTCGGCGAATCTTCCGATTCCGATGTCCCCCTCGGGAGAAAGCTTGCAAATGAAAAGAAACACATCGAGCAGGCCGCCGAGAAGGAAGCCAAGGCCCTCCGCGCAGCGGAAAAGAAGCCCCCCGTCAAGAGGAAACCTCAGAAGGTGGAAAGTGATAGTGACGACGATATTCCACTGTCGAAAAAGAAGAAGCCGGTTGCCAGAAAGGCGAACGGCGTCAAGAAAGAGGAGTCTGATGACGACGTACCTCTCAGCAAGAAAGCCCCTCCTGCCAAGAGGGCCAAAGCCAAGGTGGAAGAGCCCAAGAAAGTTACCAAGGGCAAGGCAGCTGCAAAGAAGGAGACGGAGGACGATGAAGAAGCTGAGGCTGAGGAAGAAGAGTACAAGTGGTGGGAGGATCCAACCAAGGGCGACAACTCCATCAAGTGGACGACGCTGGAGCACAATGGTGTCGTCTTCCCGCCCGAATACGAGCCTCTTCCGGAGAACGTCAAGCTCAAGTACGATGGAATCCCTGTCAAACTCCACAAGGACGCCGAGGAAGTCGCCACCTTCTTTGGATCGATGCTGAACTCGACGCACAACGTCGAGAACCCCACATTCCGGAAGAACTTCTTCCACGATTTCAAAGAGGCATTAGACAAAACTGGCCATGCAAAGGGTCCGGACGGCAAGAAGATCAAGATCGACAAATTTGAAAAGTGCGATTTCAAGGACATATATGAATATTACGCAGCACAACGCGAGGCCAAGAAAGCGCTTCCCGCAGCGGAGAAGAAGGCTTTGAAGGCAGCGAAGGACGAGGCTGAAGCGCCTTATATGTTTTGCCATTGGGATGGACGCAAGCAAAAGGTTGGCAACTTCCGTGTCGAACCACCCGGCTTGTTCCGTGGTCGTGGTGAGCATCCGAAGACGGGCAAGGTCAAGAAGAGAGTCATGCCGGAACAGATCACGATCAACATCGGCAAGGAAGCACAGGTTCCTGCGCCCCCGCCTGGTCACAAGTGGAAAGAAGTCAAGCATGACCAAACGGGTACCTGGCTCGCCATGTGGCAAGAGAACATCAATGGCGCCTACAAGTATGTCATGCTTGCAGCGAACTCGGATATCAAGGGTCAGAGCGACTTCAAGAAATTCGAAAAGGCGCGAGAGCTCAAGAAGCACATTGATCGCATTCGAAAGGACTACACCCGCGATCTCAAGTCCGAAGTCATGGCAGATCGCCAGCGGGCCACGGCTGTTTATCTCATCGACAAATTCGCCCTTCGTGCCGGCAATGAGAAGGGAGAGGACGAGGCAGATACTGTTGGCTGCTGCTCGCTGAAGTACGAGAACATCACGTTGAAGCCGCCGAATACGGTTGTCTTCGACTTCCTCGGAAAGGACAGCATTCGCTTCTACGACGAGGTTGAAGTTGAGCCGCAGGTGTTCAAGAACTTGAAGATTTTCAAGAAGGCGCCTAAGAAGGATGGCGACGAAGTCTTCGACAGGCTGACGACGTCGGGTCTGAACAAATATCTCAGCACTTACATGCAGGGCTTGACGGCGAAGGTGTTCCGTACCTACAACGCCTCATACACCATGGCAAGGCTGCTCAGAGAGATGAAGTCGACCGGAAGCATCGCCGAGAAGGTGAAGGACTACAACGAAGCCAACCGGAAGGTTGCCATCCTTTGCAACCACAAGAGAACTGTTGCTGCCACCCATGGTGCTCAGATTGAGAAGATGCAGGAGAAGATCAACGGTCTCCGCTATCAGCAGTGGCGCGTCAAGCACATGATGATCGACCTCGACCCCAAGATCAAGAAGAAGAAGGGGGCAGAGTACTTTGAGCTTCCCGAGGATCTCACTCAAGAGTGGGTCGAGCAGCATCAGCAGGCGCTTGTCGAGGAGCAGCGCGACAAGATCAAGAAGAAGTTCGAGAAGGAGAACGAGAAGCGAGTGGCTGAGGGCGAAAAGGAGATGAAGGCCAAGGAGCTTCAAGAGCGTCTCGAGGTTGCTGACGATCTGGAGAAGAAATTCAAGAAGGAAAACAAGACGAAAAAGGTCGAGGCTGAGGGCAAGGGGGTCACGGTGGACAAGCTGGAGAACAAGGTCGAGCAGCTGCAGCAGCGCATCGAGACGGCGAAGGTGCAGATGGAGGACAAGGACAACAACAAGGAAGTTGCGCTTGGCACATCCAAGATTGTAAGTGTCGCTCGGATGGGGGCGGAAGACGGGAGTGCTAACGCGTGGAGCAGAACTACATCGACCCGCGCCTCACGGTGGTGTTCTCGAAGAAGTTCAACGTGCCCATCGAGCGGTTCTTCTCCAAAACGCTGCGTGAGAAATTCGACTGGGCGATCAAGTCGGCCGGCGAGGATTGGGAGTTCTGAGTGTTGCACGGCAGCACGACGAGTATTGCTACCCACTGCATTCCTTTTTGCTTTGTGGGCGTCTGGCGCAATTAGAAGGGCTTGATATATTTCTCGAGATTTCTTGAAAAAGGCAAGTGGTGTTTTGGTTTTTCGACTGGCGCGCGTGCGGCAGCGTGGACCCTCGCTGCAGGGGCGCGGCTTGGCCCTTGTGCGGCATCTTGGGAAGCGAAGGCAGGCGGGGTAGACCTGCATTGGGCAGGTGCAATAAAAGGATGGATTTTCATCTGCATAGCGGTCGGCAAGCTACAGCCGTCGGGGCGTTCGGCAGGGAGCGGTTCATGAGGGCTCTCAGAGTGGTTTTTGCGAGGGTTTGGGCGCGGCAGAAGCAGTGGCAGCTCTCCACACTGGGGACCCGGCGGCAGCTCATGCAGGTGCGGGACGATCTCTGTGTGTGCCACTGACGGGTCACTGCAGGCTGGCTGTGCCTCATCTGGCATGACATATAGAGGCTAGGAACAAAAGTTTCAATGGACGTGCGTGTATCGCCGATGGTCGTTCAATATCCATCTGATGGGGAGATGGCGCGCCGCCACCGATGACGGCCGTCGACGGCAGCGGGAAAACCCATAAAGCCGCGCATCGCAGGCGTGCAGATCGATGCGGCTTTTTGGAATCACAGGGTCGCCCGCGACGCCCAGGAGGCGCAGGGCGCGAGTCGAGGCCAGCACACACAACACCACCGCCGGGCATGGGGGCGTGCGATGGCGCAATACTGGATTGCGTGCAGCGCCGGATCCTATGTCATGGTGCGAGGCCGGCCGTCGTCGTCGACGGCGAGGCGGCGGCCGGGGAGCGGGTGTACCTGGCGGGCAGCGGCTCAGCTGACCCTGTGGTGTCGGCGCGTGCAGCGGCAGCGCTTGCGGTCTGCTGGGTCGAGGGCTTGAGCGTGCAGAGTGTGCCTGAGCGGCGGCCCCGCTGCGACGGCGAGGGCAGCACACGCCGGGTCGCACAGAGGGCGCGCAGTCGCAAAAATGAAGCTTAACGGGGCTGCATGATCGGAGCTGCATCATCGCCATTTGGCGCGGCCGCTGGGAAATTTGCTGATCTGCTGCCCGCGAGCAGAGCGCGGCCGGTCATTAAAGCAAACCTGCCCCCGGGCTAGCAGACGACAGCAGGCCAGCCAGTGCCCGAACAATCGCATCCCTCCCCCTCGCCCAAGCCCGCACCGCTCCCGCGCTCTCCTCGACACCGCCCTCCCAGACCACGCCAATTGCACCGCACGCCCACCGCCCACTCCCGCCAGCCCGCCTCGACTTGACTCCCAGCCCACGCTCCCGCACCGCTCCTGCCTCACCCTCGACCGGACACGACTCTCCCGACCATCACCATGGCCGACCCCGCCGACAAGCCCTCGGTGCTGATAATCGGCGGTCTGGGTGCGTACCACTGCTCCTGCTGCCGACCAAGGCTAACTTTTGCAGGCTACACCGGCCGCTTCCTGGCTAAGCACATCCACGACGCCCAGCTTGCCTCGGAGGTGCGCATCGTCGACAAGCACCTGCCCGAGCTGGCATGGCTGGCCCCCGAGTTCGCCGACGCCTGCTCGCGCGACAAGTTCATGCAGGCCGACGCCTCGCGCGAACGTGAGTAGCCGCGCGCCCTGATCCCTCCTCCTCGCCCGCCGCTAAAGCTCTGCAGAATCCCTCGGCCGCATCTTCGACCGTCCGGACGGCAAGCAGTGGGACTATGTCTTCAACTGCGGCGGTGAAACACGCTATTCGCAGGAGGATGAGGTTTACAAGATGCGTTCCTACGCCCTTTCCATGGCCGTCGGCGGAGAGGCCGCCCGCCGCAAGGTCAAGGCCTTCGTCGAGCTCAGCACCGGCATGGTCTACAAGCCCGAGGCGACGCCGCGCAAGGAGACGGACAAGCTGAAGCCGTGGCTGAAGATGGCCAAGTGGAAGCTGCAGGCCGAGGAGGACCTGGCCAAGATCGAGGGCCTGAACTTGATCGTCATGCGTCTGCCCCACGTCTACGGCCCCTACACCAGCAAGTTCCTGGCAACTGCTCTCTGCATGGCTCGCGTCTACCAGTCGCTCGGCAAGGAGATGAAGTGGCTGTGGAAGGACGAGCTTCGTTCCAACACGGTCCACGTCGAGGATGTCGCCAGGGCATTGTGGACCGCCGCCGATTGGTACTCCAAGAAGGAGGAACCCAAGCCCAAGCCGGCCATATTCAACGTCGTCGACCACACCAACACCTGTAAGTACACCCCCGACCTCCCAAGAATATGCTTCATTGGCCAGCGACATTGGGCCGTGGCCCCACGGATGACGCCCGCACGCCGTTGCACATTCCTGGCAATCCGGTCATCTGAGCCTCGCTCGTCCAGCGTGCTCGATGGCCCGATCAAACCGCGTTCGGCGTTGCTAATAGGACGGTGCGTGCAGCTCAAGGAATCCTGGCAAACTTAATACACGAGACGTTCAACATCCCGACGGGCTTTCATGGCACCCTGATTTCCGCATTTGCTCGGTTGAACTTGGAGCACGTCGTCGACGACGTCAACGATGAAACACTCGATCCCTGGGCGGAGCTGCAGGAGAAAGCTGGCATTTCGAAGGCTAACCCTAACCCGTTGAGCCCCTTTATGGAGAAGGAAATCCTGAAGGATACCGATCTCAGCATGGACGGCGGTCTCTTTGAGAAAGAGACTGGGTTTGAGTGAGTTTCCGCAGGGACTGCATCAAAGGGGGCACGAGGCTGACAGGCTACGACAGATATAAGCATCCCATCCTCACGAAGGACAAGCTTGAGGATGTCGTAGAAAGTTACAAGCGAATGGGCTGGTGGCCATAACAGCCCCGCCCAACGACAACCGAAATCTTTTCCTGCTGACTTGACATTTGCT